>JAPYYA010002956.1:0-13398 GCA_028533165.1 Leontopithecus rosalia
TCCTGCGTGCCTTTTACACCTGGGCTTTTCCCCCGCTCTGTGGGCTATAAGGATCCGTCTGAAAATGTGGTGTTTGCTTACCCTCTGCATCTTGACTGAGAGCTGCAGTGGTGAGTTGCTTCTAGAGCGCCATCTTCCTCACTCTCCTGTGACCTATTATTATTAGAATTTTGTTGTGTAATTTCCACATATTCATAAATTTTCTAAATTTCCTTATAAAAGGCATAATTTCATTCCACTGCAATTAGAAAACATGCTTTCTTATTCCAATATTTTAAATGTATTGAGACTTGAATAGCCTACCATATTATCTATTCTAAGTGTTTCACTTGACAAAAATGTGAATTTTGGGATAGTTGGGTGGAGTGTTCTACAAATGTCTGCTTAGGCTAGAAGGTTTATACCGTTTTGAAGTCTTCTATTTCCTTTTTGTTCTTCTCCCTAATCATTCTATCCAGTATTGAAAATGAAATATTCAAGTTTTGGAGTATTAAGGTTAAATCATCTATTTCTCTCTTCAATTCTGTCAGGTTTCATGTCACATATTTTTTGGGCTCCCTTGCTAGGTGTGTGCCTGTTTATAAATGTTACATATTCCTGATGAATTGACTCATTATCTTAAAACCTCTTCCTTTTTCTCTAGTAAAAATTTTCATTTTAAAGTGTATTTTGTCTGATATTAGCACCACTCCAGCTATCTTTTTGGTACTGTTTTATGGCACATCTTTTTCTAGCCTTTCACTTCCAACCTATTTGTGATTTTAATATAAAGTGTGTCTCTTGTAGACAGCATATGGTTGTATTGGGTGTTTTTTAATTTCCATTTTGCCAACCTCTGTTTTTTGATTGGAATACTTATTTCATTTACATTTAATGTAATTATTACAAAATAGGATTTATGTCTGCCTTTGGCTATTTGTTTTCTGTATATCTTATTTCTTTTTGTTCTACTACAGACTTCTTTAAATTAAATAGATATTTTCTAGTATACCATTTTTATTCCTTTACTACTTCTTTTCCTACATGTTTTTGAATTTTTTTTAGTGGTTGCTCTGGAGATTACAGTTAACATTATAACTTCCTACTATTTAGCTCAGATTAATACCAACTTAATTTCAATTGTATCCAAAATTTGCTCCAGTATAGCTCCATTATCTTTCACCTTACTTCCGATTATTATTATCAAATTATATCCTTGTACCTTATAAGCCCATTCACACAGTTTTGAAATGATTGTTTTATACAGCTATCTTTTAAATTAGATAGAAGTAAAAAGAGTTACAAAAGTTATATATTTATACTCTCTTTTACAATTATCTATGTGTTTATCTTTGCCAGTGCATTTTTTTTTTTGACAGAGGCTGGAGTGCAGTGGAGTGATCTCAGCTCACTGCAACCTCCACCTCCCAGGTTCAAGCAAGTCTCCTGCCTCAGCTCGGCTACTTTTCATATTTTCAGTAGAGACAGGGTTTCACCATGTTGGCCAGGATAGTCTCAATCTCCTGACCTCGTGATCCACCTGCCTTGGCCTCCCAAAATGCTGGGATTACAGGCATGAGCCACTGCACCCAGCCTTTATCAGTGCTTTTTATTTCTTTATGTAGACTTCAGTTTCTCTTTGGTGCCCTTCAATTTAAACCAAAAGAATTCCTTTTAAGTGTAGAACAGAACCACTAATGATCAAATTCTCTCATTTTTGTTTTTCTGGGCATGTCTTAATTTCTCATTTGTTTCAAAGTATAGTTTTGCTGAGTATAAAATTTTTAGTTGACAGTTTTTTCCAAGTACTTATGTATATAATCCCATTCCTTTTTGGTTTATATAGTTTCTTATAAGAAGTTGCTTTTAAATTTTTATGTGGTGAATCACTTCTCTCTGGCTGCATTCAGGATTCATTTTTTGTCTTTTTTTCTGTTTCTGGTAAAATATACATAATATAAAACTTATCATTGACCATTTTAAGTGTAAAATTTATCATTTAACCATTTTAAGTGTGCAATTCTGTGGCATTCACATTAAGTACACATGTATTTCGTATTAAGTAAATTCATATTGTTGCTCAGTCATTACTACTATCTGATGCGATTTGGATATTCATCCTTTCCAAATCTCATGTTGAAATGTAATTTCCCTTGTTGGAGGTAGAGCCTAGTGGGAGGTATTTGGGTCATGAAGGTGGATCCTTCGTGAATGACTTGTTGCCCTCCATGTAGTAATAAGTGAGTTCTCAAGTTCATGCAAGAGATAGTTGTTTAAAGGAGACTGGCACCTCCTCTTCATCTCTCTGGCTCCCTTTCTTGCCATGTGACATGCCAGCTTCCCTTCCCTTCTGCCATGAGTAAAAGTTTCCTGAGGTCTCACCAAAAGCTGAGCAGATGCAGGTTCCATACTTGTACAGCCTACAGATCTGTGAGACAAATATACCTCTTTATAAATTACCCAGTCTCAGGTATTCCTTTACAGTACTGCAAAATGGACTAACACAGAATCCATCCCCAGAAATTTTTCATTCTTCCAAACCAAAATTCAGCATCTATTAAACAATTATTTCCAAATCTCCATCTTCCCATTCTACTCTCTGTCTCTGTACATTTGGCTGTTTTAAGTACCTCTTGTAAGCAGAATTATATAACATCTGTCCTTTTGTGCCTGACTTATTTCATTAAGGATAACATCTTCAAGATGCATTCATGCTGTACTATGTGTCAGAATTTTCTTCCTTAAATAGTTAAATAACATTCCACAGTATGGGTATATCACATTTTGTTTGTCTATTCATCTGCCAAAGGACATTTGGGATATTTATACCTTTTGGCTATTGTGAAGGATGCTGACTAGCATTGGTGTCCTATTTATGGTTTTTGACAGCTTGATTATGATGGGTCCAGGTGTAGATCTCTTTGGGTTTATTCCAATTGGAATTCATTAAGATCCTTTTTGTTTGTTTGTTTGTTTGTTTGTTTGTTTGTTTGTTTGATGAGGAGTCTTATTTTGTCACCCAGGTGGGAGTGCAATGGCACGATCTTGGCTCACTGTGACTTCCACCTCCCGGGTTCAAGTGATTCTCCTGCTTCAGCCTCCTAACTAGCTGGGATTACAGGCCCCCACCACCACACCCAAATTTTTTTGTGTGTTTTTAGTAGAGACGGGGTTTCGCCATGTTGGCCAGGCTGGTCTTGAACTCCTGATCTCAGGTGACCCTCCCAAGGTGCGGGGATTACAGGCATGCACCACCACACCCAGCTGGAATTCATTAAGACTCTTGAATATGTAGATTGATTTTTTTAAAATCAAATTTGTGAAGTTTCCAGTTGATTTCTTTAAATATTCTTTCTTCTCCTTTTGTCCCTCCTCTCCTTCTGATTTCTATTTTACCTATGTTGGTACACTTTAATGATGTCTTGTAGGTATCCGAGACTGTTTATTTTTCTTCATTCTTTTTTCCTTTTATTCCTTAAACTAGGCAATCTCAATTGACCTGTCTTCAAGTTCACTGATTCTTTCTTTTACCTGCTCAAATCTACTTTGAGTATGATGATAATTTTTCATATTTTGTTTATTTTGATTTTCAACTCCAGGACTTCTAGTTGGTTCTTTTTAAATAATTTTCTTCTCTTTATTGATGCTGTCTAGTTGGTGAAACCTCATTCTCATACATATCTTTTATTATTTTAACATAGTTTCTTTAGTTTTTGAGCCTATTTATAATACCCAATTTAAAGTCTTTGTCTAGTAAGTCTGTTGTCCATGCTTCCTCAGGGAAAGTTTGTATTGACTGTATTCCCGCCATGTTTCCAAGGCATGAACCAGGCATGGGCACAGACTAAAGGCCAAGCTGAGAGAAACAAGGGGTTGCTTTGTCTCTGGCTGATATGAGATGAATGCCAGATGCCACTGTACCCAGGACAGGGGCATTGACTGCTTTTCTACCTGTGCATTAGCCATACATTCCAGTTTTTGTCTGTTTCATTTTGTTGTTGAAAACTGGACATTTAAAATAATAGAATGTGGCAACTGTGGATATAAGAATCCTCACCCTTCCCAGGGTTTTGCTGTTGCAGATATTGTTGTTCTTTTGCCTAGTTACTTTCTTTTTTTATTTTTCTTAGATGGAGTCTCATTCTTTTGCCAAGGCTGGAGTGCAGTGACACAATCTCAGCTCACTGCAACCTCCATCTCTCGGGTTGAAGCAATTATCCTGCCTCAGCCTCCCAAGTAGTAGCTACAATTACAGGCATGCACTACCATGCACAGCTAACTTTTGTATTTTTAGTAGTGACAAGTTTTCACCATGTTGGCCAGGCTGGTTCCTAACTCCTGACCTCAAGTGATCCACCTGCCTTGACCTCCCAAAGTGTTGGGAATATGGGTGTGAGCCACCATGTCCAGCCACCTAGTTACTTTCTAGACTAACTCTATAAACATTTTATTTGTTTGTGACCACTGACTTCTCTGCTAGGGTAGCTTAGTTTTCAGCTAATGATTGGACAGAGAATTCCTTGAATGATTCCCACATCCAATATATTCCCACAGCCTTTGCTGAGAGCCTCTGTGTGCATGGTGAGGCATGCCTTCAGTGATCCAATGTTTATAGCTGTGGAGTTAACCTTCACGTCCCGCTTGTGCAGAATCTCAAGATAAGCAAGAAGTCAGAGTTTAGGGCTTCTACCTTTTCTGGAGAGGCACAAAACCCCACACAGGCACATTGCTTTTCAGATTTCTAGGGATATGTTTGAACTTTGGAAAGTCCACCACAGACCTCCCATTCTCCAGTTTTTACCTTAAGCTTTTTATTTTTTATATCTCTAAAACTGTGGGCTTAGATATATTTTTTTTGTTTTTGTTTTTGAGATGAAATTTTCACTTTTCTTGCCCAGTCTAGAGTGCAATAGCACAATCTTGGCTCACCACAACCTCCACCTCCCAGGTTCAAGCAATTTTCCTACCTCAGCCTCCTGTGTAGCTTGGACAACAAGTATGCACCACCATGCCCAGCTAATTTTTGCACTTTTAGCAGAGATGGGGTTTTACCACGTTGACCAGGATGGTCTTGATCGCCTGAACTTTTGTGATCCCCCTGCCTCGGCCTCCCAAAGTGCTGGGATTATAGGCACAAGCCAGATGTATTTTTAATTAAAGTTTATTTTTAATTGAAAAATAATTATGTATATTCATGGGGGTACATAGTGAGGCATATATATATATATATATATACACATGTATATATATATATATACACACACATATATACACACACGTGTATATATATACACACATGTATATATATATACACACGTGTGTATATATATATATATGTATATATATGCAGTGATCAGATCAGGGTAATTATCCTTTTAAGATTTTTGTCAGTATCTTGTTAGTACCAACTGCTAACATTGATACAGGAATCTCCAATATTAAACAATTGTTGCCGATTGTTTTCAGCAAATTACCTAGAGGTAGAACTGTTCATAGAGATGGAACTCTGAGTCAGGTGAAATAAAGACAAGCCTTGAAAAATTGAGTTTTTCTGACTTGCTAGACAGGTCAAATAGTGACAGTTCTCTAGGGATGGGGCTTTAGGGGAACTCCACCTCTGATCTGCCTTCTCTAGTGGCTGCTGGTTTTCAAGAGGGCTTTAGGGCAAGTGAAGATGCCACGAACCTGTTCTTCTGAGATTCTGCTGTTTTTCTTGAATAAACTCTCCTGAAATTTTTGCGAATCTTTAATTAATTTCTAGAATTCTGACAAAATTGATTTTGGCAGTTCTTGATAGTGTTTTTATATCTTTCACAGGAGAATAGATATATAGAAGTCTTCACTGTTCTGGAAAATTGAATCTTGCAATGCAAGTAAAAGTCAAGCATGCAGAAAAGGCAATAAGAGTATCCCAGGAAGTGTGGCTAACAGAGTTGAAGTAGAAGCCTGAGAGAGGGTGGCTCATGAAGGGTGGGTTGGTGTGGCTGAGACAGAGGCTTCCCTTGGAAATGCACACAGAAGATAAAGATGGGGATTTAACCAGTGACCAAACCCAAGGGCCCTTTATTCCAGGTTATTTTTCTCTGGCTTTTATAATTTAGGATTTTAGATCATAATAGGGAAAAGCTGTAATTCCAGGATAGTTCTTTCATTTGTCACCTATTTGCTTCCAGTTGCATCACACCACCTAGCTCCTGGGCTCTATAGATCACAGTCTGCCACCTGTCCTCTCTTCTCTTCTCCAGGAATGAGAAAACACTATGCAGAACTGGGCCCACAGCCTCATGCTGACTGCTGGGAGGAATCTGGTGCTTAGCCCTTGCCTCAGAATGCTCTTTCCTCCTGAAAGCCCATAGGACCAGAGTGTGCTTTCTCAGGGTGAATGTACAGATGATATGTTGAGTAAATTGGCAGAAACCATAAGATTACAAGCAGAAAGAATAGGGGATCATCAGACTGTGCTTGCAGAGCTGGAAGAAGCTATCTTCTACATTATAGCTTTTCACTTCCTGTTTTCCTCTGTGCTAACCCTGAAAACCTTCTTAATATCATAGTATGCCCAATGCACAATCTGTCCTTCACCCTTACAGATTTATGGCAAGCTGCATTTCACCTAAGAAATGTAAGCTGTGAAGAGATTATTGTGTGGGGATCCGATCTGGTCCAAATCCTTCTGATCCACCACTATGGACAAGTTGCTCCTAACCTTCCTCTCTGTTATCTCGTCCCCTCTTCTGTCAGATGACAATGATAATCCCCACCCCTTGCTGACCTAATACAGACTTTAGGAAAGTGACTTGAAATCAGAAAACTGTAAGCTCCTTGACAAAAAGTTCTCACTTAAAAACAGGCTTTCTCCTTATCCTTAGAAGGATGATTTCCAGCTTAACACGGATTTACAAATACCATGAGTTCCGGTTCTGAACTGTGTAGCTCTGGCCCTGAACATCCAAAGGAGAAGCAATGCTTATTATGGTGGGGATTTCAGTTCAGATGAGAGAGTGCTAACTGCAGCCAGTGAGAAGACGGGGTGGCAAATGGGGAGGAGATCACAGCCCTGCTCCCAACTCCACCCCTCGCTCATCCCAAACAGACCAGGCATTGTGTTCCAAACCAGATTCCGACCATCAGAACCATGTGGGAGAAGAGAGCTCTGCTTTTCTTTTTTTCAATTTAAGCATTAGCAGTTTTACAAATAAAGTTCTTACTTAAACTTAACTTAGCTACCAACCAAGTAAGCTTTCTGAGAGAAATGCCTGTGAACCCTGCCGCTGCAAGCTTCTCGTGCCACTCTGTGGGGTGAGTGAGTAGGTCTGAGTTTTACGTTGTGCCTGGGCAGTGATGTGGAGGAGCTTTGAGGGGAGCGGGCTCCATGCCAGGGAGCTCACTCGGGATGCTGCTGGATCCACCTGGCTTGGAACATAGGGACAGAAGGGAAGGAACAAACTCTAAAATCTTTAGGAGATTCACTCAGCCAATTTCATGACTTCTAGGGTGGGACAGAGTGGGAGAGGAAGGAGCTGGGATAGGCCCTGGGCTCTGCTTTGAGTCACTGGATGTTGGTTCCATCCACCAAAGCAGTGAATGAGCCCAGGGAGGAAGATGACCTTGCTTTAGGATGTGATAAAGTCGGGTGTTCCTGGGATGGTCAGGTGACTGGGTTCCATAAGCAGACAGACATAGAAAGGGTCAAAGGCTGTTTGTGTTGTTTTGTTTTGTGTTTTAGAATAATCACCATTGTAACACCAATCCTTGTTAATTCAGGTCATCTTCACAAGACACAGATTGTATTATCCTTCTGATAGGCTGTGGGAAAACCGCTGGCAGAGAGGAAGACGTTAGCGATGGGTGTGCCACCTGACCACACGTGGAACAAAGTCCACAAGGAGTGGGTGGTGGAAGCTCAGACAGAGGGCGTGGCGAGGAGAAGATGTCAGTGTGTTCACATGCAGGGCCTTGCCTGGTGGTTGGATGTTCTTGTCAAAAGAGGAACAGTGAGGTGGATGGGCTTGAGTAGGGAGCTTGAGGGTGGTGGTGAGGTGTGGGACAGCCTCTGAGGGCAGGGAGTGAGGGGCCAGGCAGGAGCCCATGTGTGTGCCATGGCTCTTCCAGGCAGCAGACTGGGAGGGAGGAGAGCAGAGATGGCCGGCTTCTAGCTCAGATCCGCCCTCCGTCTTGCCTTCTGTTTGTGGGGGTGAAGGGACCAGCCAAAACTTCCCTGTGTCTCAGCCTCCCTTGCATCCAGGGATGGCCTGGGTTAACGTTCTGGCCAATGAGGTGGAACAGAAGTCCTTAACTGGTCTTTCCAGAACAGATTTTTTTTTAATTGTTGTGTATTTTGTTTGTGGGCCTGCTCAGCTGGTGCATGCCCTTTGCCCTTTCCCCTTCCTTCCCCTTTCCTACTTGGAATGCAGATGCAGTGCTGGAGGTGAAGCAGCCACATGGTGACCATGAGGCAACAAGCACGAAGACAAAACCCACATGCTAACAAAGACCGAAGGAAGAGAAAGAGCCTGGGCATTCTATGAGTACTTATTAGTCTGTAGATTTCTTTTGTGGGGGAATAAAATAAAACCTCCATTTGATGAAGCCACTGATGTCAGCTTTTATTACACATAGCCAAGTGCAGAGTCAACTGATATGGAAGGAAAAGCAGACTGTGGGGCTGCTCTAGGACTGGGACTCTGCAAGGGCAAAAGTGGGTGGAGTGTCTTGGTGAAACAGAGGATTTAGAATCAACTGTGGGGTCTAGACAGATTAGGGAAGAAGAGTCTACAGAGAGTTAGGAAGCTGGAGGCCTGGGACTAACTGTACACAGGAGTCTAAGCTTACTGTGGGAAGATCTGGGTGCTACGAGAGGGTAGGAACTTGGAACTGGGTGTTGATTCTGGTGTGGGCTATGACAGGCGTGACAAGGCCCAGGACGGATGCAGGAGACACACAGGTCACTGTGAAGCCGTGGAAGCCAGAACTTACTCCAAGCCAGGCTCACAATGAGCAACTTTTTGGGGGATGCCTGAGACAGCTCAGTCAAGGTCAAAGCCAACGGCCCCTCCTTTCAAACCATGGCAGGCTTGTTGTAACTTCCTCAGTCCCACTGGGTATCCTTTGGCTCTGTTCTTTGCCTGGCTTACCCTCATCTTTTCCTCCTGTCAAAGAATTCCCACAGCAAGGGCATTAGTGGATATTTTTCAGAAACCAGCAAGGCTCTGTCAGTAACGTTTCCTCAAGGACTGTAAATTTAAGCCAGCCTCCAAAACTCAGTAACATGGTAGTAAATCATTATATCCTATTTTCCAAAGAAAATGTCACTTCTAGGATGGATATCCACTTTTGGTCCTTCATAAAATGACCAATGGCCCCATAATAAGACACCCACTGTAGAAACCAAAGCAGATCTGGATGAATAACAGAGGGAGGTGTTAGTGCAGTGTGTGCACTAAGTGCCAGGCTGGGCCCGCCCCTGCCCACAGCCCCTAATCAGTGAGTTGGCCCCTGAGAGCACCTAGGCCCTGCGCTGGTTTGATTGAAGTGCTCCTTCCCTCCTGTCCTCTGCGCCATTAGTCCCCTCCTTGTTTCTAACTTGTAACCAAAACAGTGATGTCCTCACAGCTCCCTGTGTTCCTGGCTGTGAGGTCTCTACTGCAGTCCTGAGAATCTTCCAAATTCTCTCTTTAGACCCATTAGCTGGAGAGTGATAAAGCTCCAAGCCATAAGACTGGGTGATTTGTTACCTGAGAAACATTTCATTTTAATTCTTTAAGAAATTGCTCAGAGTGATTCTTGGGGAAAAAGAAAAAAACAAAAAAACCCCTCATAGTTGAATATTTTCATAGTCAAAACCACTCGCTGTTAAAATCATTGACTACATTTTTTCTGGAATGCTTGACTGATTACACTCGCCCTTCTCTAGAAATATTGACGGTTTCTCAGGCTGTGTTGGTTCCCCAAGCACACATAACACATAATCCTTGGCAAAATCACTAAAGGAATCATTTATATGGGCTAGAAGACTGCAGCTCTGCCTGGAGAATTGCATTATTTCTTATCTCAACTATACTGCTGTCACCCTCCAAGCAGGTCTGCTGCATGGCTCCCTGGAGACCCCCACCGCAGAGCCAGAAGCTGCTGGCTGCAGCTGCCTCCTGGCAAGGGCTGTGTATTCGGCAAGACACAGGGGAGTAAAGGGCCTGGTCATTCCTTTCTCTCCAGAGGGTGGTTCCACCCTGTCCCAGGGGACACTGGAGGCCACATGGGCTTCAATATGACACTGAGTGACAGACATATGATTCAGAGTGCCGGTTCAGGACCTGGACAGGCCTGGCGTTGCCTAGTTAGCCAGCATCTACCTAAGCCTCACTTCGTCATCTAGAATATTGTTCCCTGTGTCATTTGATTCTTTAGGGGATTGTTATGGACTGAAGGTTTTTGTCTCTCCCAGACTCAAATGTGGAAATCCTAATCCCTCGTGTGATAGTATTAGCAAGTGGAGCCTTTAGGAAGTAGTAAGGGCTTGAGGCTGGAGCCCTCATGAATGGGATTAGTGCCCTTATCAAAGGGCTGCAGAGAGCTCTCTGGCACCCTTTCCCTCAGGTGCAGAGGCAATGAAAAGACAGCAGTTTGCAACCCAAAAGAAGACCTGACCATGGGGGCACCTGAGCTTGGACTTCCAGCCTCCAGAACTGTGAGAAATATATTTCTGTTCTTTCTAAGTCACCCTGTCCATGGCATTTTGTTAAAGCAGCCCGAACTGACTAAGACAAGAATGAAATCAGATCAAACAGTTAAAGAGCTACACAGTGCCCGGCATACTGTAAGCTATCCACAAAGGGTCACTGACATGCTTGAACTTGATGGGAATGCTCTGGGAGGCTAAGGCAATTTTCATCCTGAACAAAACTGGAAAATGGCATTACTCCTAAAATGCACAGAAACATCGGCATACTTGAAAATCAGTGGTTCTCAACCCAATTATGTTTCTGGAGCAGGGAAGGGAAAGAGTGCAGGGAATGTCTATTAGATTTATGATGCAAACCCAAAGTAAACATCAATGAAAACTTCTTGGCTCCTGGTTGAGTGTTCAGGTGACATAGTAATTCCCAGGAAGGGACCAAACCCTTGTGGGATGCCAGACACTTCCTAAGGGTGGGCAGTGCTGAGGGATTCCTATAGTAATTAAAGGAAGGATGGGTTTAAAGTTTGACAAATGCTAATTAATACACATGCTGAAATATTTTATAGTGCATTGCTCTATATTTTTATTGTTTTCAGCAAATATTCATGAAATGTCCAATCAACCTTCTGAATGCCCTTAAGAATAGGGAAGATATATCCCAAGCTTCCTGTATTCCCTCATGCCCTGGTCAACAGGAAGCACCAGGCAGAATCCTCTACTCAACAAGGAGTGTTTATTTAGAAAAGACCCAACAAATATTTATTGAGCACCTACTACATGCTAGTCATTGTTTCCGTGGGTGGGATATAGTGTCTCCTATTCAGTGGTGAACAGGAGAAAGTGTCTACCTTTACAGAGTTTACATCTAGTCAGGGAGATACACACTCAATAAACAACAAATACTATAATTTGAGATGATGATAGGTGCTGTGCTAGTCAGGATTCTGCAGAGAGACAGAAGCAGTAGTATGGATGGATAGGTAGGTGGCTAGACAGAGAGACAGATTTATAGGTAGATGAGGGAGGATTTATTAGGAAAATTGGTTCACATGACTATGGAGGCTGGGAAATCTAATGACAGGTCATCGTCTGCAAGTTAGAGACCCTGGGCTGCCAGTAGTGTGGCTCAGTCCAACTCCAAAAGCTCAGAATCAGGGATGCCAATTATGCAACTCTCAGTGTGAGGCTGAAAGCCTGTGAACCTGGGGGCCACTAACGTAAGTGCTGGAATCCCAAAGCCAGAGAACCTGGAGTTCTGGTGTCCAAGATAAGGAAGTGGGGCATGTCTCAGCTCCAGAAGAGAGAAAGAGAATATGATTTTCTCTCCTTTTTTTTCCAGGTCTCCAGCAGACTGGATGGTGCTGCTTATGCTGAGGCAGATCTTCCTTGCTCAGCTCCCTGACTGGTCTCTTCTGGAAATGCCCTCATGGATGCACCCGAGGTAATGCTTTAACAGTTACCTAGGTATTTCTTAATCCAGTCCAGTTGACACCTAAAATCAACCATCACAGGCACTAAGAAAGATATAAAAAGAAGTCCCAGGGCAATTTGAAACAGGGGCAGGGGCTACTGTTTTAAATGAGGCAAAGATGACCTAACTGAAAAGGGAATTCTGAATCATGATAATAAGCGGATCATGGGAAGACAGAGAAAAGCACCAAACACTTCGGATGCATTCAGTTATGAGCAAAAATCTACACTGAATAAAAATAATGCCTTTAACAATAAGGAAATTTATCATCTGACATAACAGGAAGTTCAGAACTATGACCACCATCAGGGCTGGTTGATTCAGCAGCTCAGCAATATAATGTGTTCTGTCTTTCTACTTGGTCATTTTCAGCATGGATACCCACTCTTGGTATCCAGCAGGATAGGGCAGCCCAACGAGACCTTCTCCCCACCCCTTAGCAGTGAGGAAGTTCTTCCTAGATGCTCCCCTGTTGAATTCTCCCTTCTCTCCAGCCCAGCTTGGTTTAGGCTTGTCCACTTCTGAGCCAATGATTGACCAGGGAAATGGAATGACAATTGATCCTTGAAAACCTCGGGGGATAGGGTGCCAATCCCCTGCCTAGTCAAAAATTCATGTATACCTATTCACTCCCCCAAAACTTAACTACTAATAGTCTACTGTTCACAGGATGCCTAAATAGTCTGTTGACATATGTTTTGTATTCCATATGTATTATACACTGTATTCTTACAATAAAATAAGCTAGAGAAAAAGTGTTATTAAGAAAATCATAAGGAAGAGAAAAGATATTTATTATTCATCAAGTGGAAGTGATCATCATAAAGGTCTTTGTTCTCATCATTTACATGTTAAGTAGGCTGAGGAGGAGCAAGAGGAGGGGTTGGTCTTTGCTGTACGGGGTGGCAGAGGTGGAGGGCGTAGAAGAGATGGAAGGGGTGGCAGAGGAGGCAGGCACACTCAGCATAACTTTATGGAAATAACATTGTCATTTCTGTTTTTGCTTTATTTCTCTAGAAGTGTTTTAATATGGGCCGGGCGCGGTGGCTCAAGCCTGTAATCCCAGCACTTTGGGAGGCCGAGGCGGGTGGATCACGAGGTCAAGAGATTGAGACCATCCTGGTCAACATGGTGAAACCCCATCTCTACTAAAAATACAAAAAATTAGCTGGGCATGGTGGCTCATGCCTGTAATCCCAGCTACTCAGGAGGCTGAGGCAGGAGAATTGCCTGAACCCAGGAGGCGGAGGTTGCGGTGAGCCGAGATCGCGCC
>JAPYYA010002958.1:0-13397 GCA_028533165.1 Leontopithecus rosalia
GTAGTAATGCTTGAAACAATTACCTACAATTTATTTAATATCTCCATAGAATAACAACTACCAGGATATTTATTTGTTTTACTCAAAGTGAGATATAATAAAAATAACACTGGCTTGAGAGTGAAATCTATGTGACCTTGGACTAATCACTTGACTTCAGAGCATTTTTGCAATTTAAAAGCCCAGATTGGCAGCACTTTCCTTCCATAGTTTTTGTGAGTTTGAAATAATATAAGTTAATATGAAAAATTATAATGAACAATGTTTATTTTATTCTACGTGGCTAGGAAGAAAAATGATAAACTAAAATTAATTATTTTTTTGAAAACTTATGATTCATCAGAATTTTTTTTTCTTGTTTTCTATGAAGTACCAAATTTTACAGACAATTTGAATTTTAACAGCTTCTACTCTGCTCCTGCCAACCCTCTATCATCCACTTCCCTCCAAAAATTGATTTTATTGTGGCATAGATGTAAATGAGTAGTTGTAAAGTATGTCCTAAATTTCTAACAACCTGCAGGATTCAGGCAGTTTGAATATTTTAAAGCAAGTATTTCTTATCAAAAATTCCTTGAAACATAGTAAGACTGTGATTCCTGGCATAACTCATGAGCCAGGAAACTAAATCACTATTCTGAATGTCATTGTTGTGGTAGACTTGCTTCTAAGGTACCTGCAGTAAATAGTTATCTTAAGAAGATAATTGAAATATTCTTGTGAGAAAGGAAGCTATCAATTGCTGAGAATTTTTGAACAGATTGTACCTTAACATAAAATAGTATAAAACAAGTTGAAATTCTGCCTGTTACAAATGATACTTTAAAAGTATATACGGTTCCTGAGTGAGTCAATCCTCATTATTTGCACAATTTCTCTGTTCTGAGTCAGAGCAAATATTATGATGTAGAAATTGCGATGGAAGCCAGATAACTGAAAAGTTGAAAGCTTGGCTCCCATTGCTGGAAGAATACCCACTGAAATAAAGTAAGCCCTTGTCAACAAAACTAAAGAACATTCAAGCAAATTAAGTCACAATCAACACACACACACACACACACACACACACACACTCACACACACACAGAGCAATACTTTATATTAGACTATTGGTAACATAAAGAGTCTCTTTGAACTAGTGAGATTGAAGCCAGGTTAGAAGTAGGAAATGAGATTCCAATGCTGTCATCTCTAGAAGCTCAGAAAAGCAGAATCGGTAATAAGACATACCAGGACACCAAGGACAGTCCTTGGATTCTCTTGAAAGATATTCAAGCTGTTGTAACTTGACCTGGCTTTGTTTGATAAGATTGAAGATAGTTTGCCCAGCAATGGAAAACCACTGTAGAATTTTCAACATGATTTTCCTGAAGTGACTATTCTCAAGTAGATATGTATATACACAAAAATTGATATAAATATAATGGTAGAAGTTTAGGGTATAAAGATTTAACTTACAAAGATACGAAGACAACTACAAGTTAGATGCAGTAGTCAAGATTTGCAAGGCCCATATTTGTAAAACCCTCCTTTAAGAACAAACATTAAGAAAGTTACATTCTTGAAGAAGCAAGATGGTATCTCACTGTGGTTTTAATTTGTATCACCCAGATAATTAGTGATGTTGAGCATTTTTTCATACGTTTATTTACCATCTATATATATAATACATAATATATATTATGTATTATGTGTATATATTTTGTATTATGTGTATATTATGTATTATGTGTATATATATAATATATATAATGTATAATATATATAATATATTATATATAATATATATAAACACATATATTTGAGAATTATCCATTCAGTATGGAAATTCTTTAAAGAACTAAATGTAGAACCACTATCCAATCCAGCAATCTCATTACTGGTTATCTGCCCAAGGAAAAAGAAGCCATTAAATGAACAATGCCCTTGCACATGTGTGCTTTTAGCAGCACAGTTCGCAATTGCAAAAATATGGAACCAGTCTAAATATCCATCAACTAACAAGTGGATAAAAGAAATATATGATATATGTAAAGCACGGAATACAACTCAGCCAGAAAAAAGAACAAAATAATGGCATTTGCAGCAACCTGGATGGAATTGGAGACCATTATTCTAAATGAAGTAACTCAGGAATGGAAAACCAAATATCCTATGTTCTCACTTATAAGTGAACGCTAAGTTATGAGGATACAAAAGCATAAGAATGATATAATGGATTTTGGGAACTTGGAGGGGAGAAGTGAGAGGGTTTGAGAAATAAAAGGCTATACATTGGGTGCAGTGTACACTACTCAGGTGATGGGTGCACCAAAATCTCAAAGTCACCATTAAAGAATTCATCCATTTAACCAAAAGTCACCTGTTCCCCAAAGCTATTGAAATAAAATATATAGTACTATGAGGGGAGGATCTTCAGTGGGGAAGGGTGAGGGGGTGATGAGAAGTAAAAGGCTATGCATTGGGTAGAGTGTACGCTACTCAGGTGGCAGGTGCACCAAAATCTCAAAAAATCACCATTAAAGAATTTATCCGTGTAACCAAAAACCACCTGTTCCCCAAAAACTATTGAAATAAGATATAGAGTATGTTAAGGGGAAGATCTTATTTAAATCAAAAATATAAAAAATAAAATAATTTGACTGCTCATAGTTAGTGAAAATATATTAGAACATTTGTTTGCATATTGGTACAAATTAAAGAAAACTTGTATATAAATGTCCTTTCTTTATATCTAACATAGCATTATATTATAAACAATTTCCATGTCATTACAATTTTGTAAACATCATTGAGTAACTAGATATTTTATATTGCATGGATATCACATAATTCATTTTTTCATTCTGAAATTTCACTAACATAATAAAAATTTTTTCATTCTGAAATTTCACCATCATAATAAAAATTCAACAAATAACTTCTACATAAATGTTTGCCAGAAATTATTTTTAGGTTTATTTCCAGAAAAATAACTGTCTCTAAGGTTATGAAACTTTTTGTATGTTTTGATTTATACTGGAAAATTCCCTATTAAAAGTGTAAAGACTTACACACTTACTTATTGGGTAAGAGTATGTTATTTTTAAGCATGTACTATTTAATACTGAATATTATAATTTTTAAGGATTTTTTTCTTAGTGTCACTTTATTTGCCAATAATTTGATGATTAGTGAGAGTGAGCATTTATTTTTATATGTTTATTAAGCATGTATTATCAATGTGTCTTAGTTGTTCAGGCTCCTCTACAAGGGTACCAAAGACTGGGTAGCTTATAAACAACAGAAATTTGTTTCTCGTGGTTCTGGAGGCTGAGAAGTCCAAGATCAAAGTTCTAACAGATTCATTGTCTGCTGAGGGCTCACTTCATAGATGGCTGTCTTTCTTCTTTGTCTCCACATGGCAGAAGGGACAAGGAGTTCTCAGAATTTCTTTTATAATGGCACTAGTCACAATCATGGGGGCTCCACTCACATAACCTAATTATCTCCCAAAGTCCACATCTCTACATGCTATCACGTTGAGAGTGATATATCAACATATGAATTTTGGGGGAACACAAACATTTAGTCTGTGTCACAAAGCAAGAATCCAGATCAAAGTAAGCATTCAGTTATTCATGCAGGGCAAGATCTAAGTTAGGTTGGCATTGGACAAGTGGCAACTTCATACTGGCATAGAATATTGGGTGAGACTCTTTCCAGATTAAGGTGATATCTCATCCTAGTGAAAACAGAAAGGCTGAGCTTGCAAGTCAAAGATTTGCGACCTCAGCTGTATATGAAGACACAGGACTCAGAATCTGGGAAACCCCGCTATCACTGGTAAAAGGCAAAAAATGCATTTGAATTTAAGCTTATTCTAAACATTTAATCTGTTAACCAGTCAATAAATATAAAATATTTATTTTAATACTTATGTAAACTATAACTTGTCTAACTGATAAATATGCCACATCTTGGCACCCTAGCAGATTAGAATATATACCAAATTCATTAAAAATTTATAAAAAATTATCCCGTTTGGACAAAGGAATCTGTTTTCACACTGGTTTAGGAAATGTTGCACTTCCCATTTTTCTCTTGGGAATTTGAATTGCTCATTAAAGTATTAAACATTCTGAGAAATATTATAGTAAAAAATTGTTTAATTTTAATGCAGAATTTACAAAATGTAGTGTCAATTTTATGTGGCGAGTTTGTTGGTATGTAACATCTATTTGCTTCCACTAAGACTGATACTGTTTATAAAACACTTTGAAAAAGCTAATAAAACAAATTAAAATATCAGATTTTAGAGCTATTTAGAAATACATTTATGTCCTGATGCTGCTACCCATGAATTATATAACTTACCTAAAATCTCTTGGATAATTACTTAATTTTTCTGAAAATTCATTTTCTTATCTGCAAAATTGAAATTAATAATATAATAATTGATATATAGGGTTCTTGTTAAATTAGCAAACCACATATCTATTATGAAACATAGTAGAAGTTTAGTAAAATTTAGTTATTATTGTTAATGTAGATGCCTTTTAAAGTATTCATTTTTAACTGGAAAATCATAAAATTATAATTTTTTGGATAAATAGGCATCTGTGGTAATTCATACACTTAGTGTTATGTAGGGAATCTTGTTATTTTGAAGTAAACACCCAGTGCCAGACATAGTCATTTACTTTTTAGCATCCATTTGAATTTAAAATATTGGCTTACAAGAAGATTCTACCATATTTAGGAGCAAGACAGTTTTAACATTATTATAAATGAATTGAATAATTTAAAAGTGTATATGTTTTTCACACATTAAAAAACTGACTAAAATTAAAATCACCTAGTTTTCCTGTGCCATAAGTAATTCACTAGATTTTTTAGGTTTTCTCCTATGAAGTTCAAAACATGAATTCTACATATATAATATTTACTACAGGGCACTTTATCTTACTTGTATTTAAAATTCACAAATAAAGGATGACTGTTTGTGAATATAACATATTATGGACATGACCTGCAAAATTTATAGGCTTTTATGAATAGATGGAAGTACTGATACCACCTCATTGCTCTATGCATATTTTTGGGAAAACAACAAAATGGCCCGTAATAGCTGAGAAAAAAAAGGCATAGGCATCATGTGTTATTCATGTACACACAAATTCTAGTATTGAATCACATGTACTCATATTTCATTACTGTTGGTTGTGTTAGAAATTCAAATTAATCATAATGCCTTTCAGCTGTTCTTGATGACAACAAAATTCCCTGAGCATTTCTCTCCCTTGAGGCAAAAGAAGGTGAAACCCATTTGCATCCAAAAATACCATTACCTCTAAGATTTTATATTGCTTGTAACTCTCTCTAGCTTTTGGGTGGTTAGCCATGAAATTATGTCTGCGTTATAACTATTTAATTTCATCCCATAATGGAAAGTGATTACAGAATAGTCAAAGGCTGATATAGTTTAGTAGCTCTCAGAATACTTTTTTTTTGCTTTTTTAACCATTTTATAGAATTTATGTTAAATTCATTACAAAATATTCCAAGGAATCTCCCTTTCTCAATACCAGATAACACTACGTTTACAAAATATATTTGAATTTTGCATACACTTTGGTTAGTTCTATAGTCATTTGTGATTGGTATTGAATTTTAGTGAAACAGAAGAACTCATGCTGCTCTGGCTTTACTTGATTAAGGTAGTTAGACTATGTAGATAAAATGTAAGATTTTATGAATTAAAATATTCATAAATTTCTTTCTTAATCACAATACTTACTTTTAATAACAGAAATACCCTGTTTCAAACAGATTGAGAAAAAGCTCCCAGAATCATAATTTAAAACAAATAATTTATTAAATGTTCTATTTGGTGAAGACTATTCTTTCTAGTGATAAGACATTATATCTACTTATGTTGAGAAATTTCTTAGACACTTTCCTCAGCCTTTGCCCTCTCCACATGACTTGCCTCAAGCAGACTTCTTAAAATCCATATCTTTTTGGCCACAGATTTGAAATCCACATATTTAGCCTCACTGGACATGTCCTCTTGAGCATGTTTCAAAAGAGACTTTTTATTTTCCTTTTACTCTGCCCTCTGTGTAACTTCCAATTCCTGCTAATATTGCCAAAAGTCATTTTTTAAAAGATATGTTATAAATGACCCCCCCAAAAAATCAACTTGCAGAGATGGTTTTACAAAAAAAAAAAAAGCAATGAGCCCCATTTTACTTTACAGAATATAATTCTCCCAGACAGCAACTGTGGAACTCTACTCTCTAAACCAGTGCCTAAGTTTTACTTACACACAATTTTGAAAATCATCACACTAAATTGAACTAGCTACACATCAGCATCTCTCTCTCTTGGAATTCAGGACTGTTAGAACTGTTTTCCAAACTGTGGCTACATTCTATATAACTTCAAATCCAATGTGCAGAATAATTAAAAGCCATTTCATGGGGATTACTTGGCTAGAAAATATGAAGAGGAAAGTATTCTATATCTGTGGATTGCCTGCCAAAACAGCACTAACAATGTTTTCAAAATTAATATTTAATAAGGTATATGTATTATATGGTATTTTAAACTCAATGTAGTAATTTACTCTTTGTATTTAAATTGCAGCTATGTATATTAAATAATATTATATAAACTAGAAAATGTATATTACTTCAATTTTTATCCTCAACACTGGGCAATGTCTAGCATTCTGTTTCCTATTATATAAAATTACTCAAACATGTACTTTATTTAGAACTTTGTACAAAGATTGAAAAATTATCATTGCCAGGCTTCTTCTGACTATTAGTATTGAGGAGAACATAAAAAGCATACAGAAGCCTTCATTGCCAGCTGTTCATTATAACCACATATACTGTGTTGATAAAAATGTGCTTTTCATAAAAGGAAACTTCAGTCTCTTGTTCCCCTCTCCCCCCAGATACCATCTTTCCAAATATCATACCAGTGCAGGGGAATTAAAAACAAAACAAAACAAAAATCTTCTTTTGAACCAAGGTCTAGAAAGTACAGTTACTCTCTGTTGTTTATTTGGCATAAGCTGTGAATCTTACACCATTAACGGCAATAAACTATCTCATCTAGAGGGCAGAATTATTTTGAGTAATTTAAAGTTCAGATTTTTCTCTTATAAAAAGATACGCAGTTATCTGTAATTCATGATGTGTTCTTTAGGTATCAGTTTCTCCAACAATGGATATTTAATGAGTGTATCTTGTATATCACGCATTGTATTGAAATAGTACATCATATAAAGTGAGGGCTACACAAGGCCTTAGAGTTAATCTCATTTAGTTCTTTAATATAGCAAATGAAGAACATCATATCACAGACAATCTTGGTTTTGAAGCTTATTGGGTACATTACAGCAGGCTGCTGGGATGGGAAATAGTTAAAATTTGAAGGAAGTAACAGCAGGGCAAGCTGTAGGACTTCCCTCGTGAAAATTAAACAGATGGGCAATTCAAAGTTACTTTCATCCTTTTGTTGATAGAGAACGAGGCTCATGGTCATGACTAGGATAAGAAAGTAGCATTTCTTTTTTTCTCCAACTTTTAAGTTCAGGGGTACATGTGCAAGATGTGTGGGTTTGTTACACAGGTAAACATGTGCCGTGGTGGTTTGCTTCACAGACCATCCCATTACCTAGGTATTAAACCCGGCATCCATTAGTTGTTCTTTCTGATGCTCTCCATCCTCCCACCTACCAACCTCCCACAGGCCCCAGTGTGTGTTATTCCTTGATAATGACTGTACTTGAGGACTGTGTAGCAGCACTGTGATTCTACATAAGTAATACTCTCTGGGAACAGGGCACTTATCAGGGCCTGTGAACCTGGGGAGAAGGATCATGGCAGGTCATGGGCGATAAGAAATAAAGATAGAAGAACTCCAGTATAATTCCCTAAAGTAGTTGACATCTGAATAAAGGACATTGAGTAGAGTTTACATGACATCTCCGTAAAGGTAAGAATAAGGAGGAAATAGAGCTTGGTAAACATCTAGAAATCCAGGGCTAACTCAAGACTCTCTGTATATCTCACTTTCTTAATTCCAGCTTGAAATTATTGGTAGGAATAATCCTGTGAAAACCTAGGTGTGGCTGATTTTGTAGGACCAAGTATCAGTGTCTACAGACAACACAGATGGCAAGACCTAGAAAACCAGTGAAACTTATAGAAGGAAAACAATTGCTCCAAGGCAATGAAGCAGGTGAGTGACTAATTTAGGGATGAATCCCAGATCTCTAAACTTTGGGATCATAATTATTAAACTATCTCTCTAGTCTTTTTGTTCGGAGGACAAGGGAAAACACAAATGTTATGAAGGTAAGTAGAATGAAGAATCAGTTCACATTGTCTGTTCAGTAATGCAGTAAAGAAAGAAAGTATTATAGAAATTACACAATAAACTCTTTTCATAACTGTCTCTGTCCACCCTGCTCTGTTTATCTCACATTTAGGGCAGAACAATCTAAAATGTAATAATTTGAGGTACACTCATCTTATATATATATTTTTATTCAGTTAATCACCAAATTTTTGTTTCTCTCAGAAATCATTTTTTAAAGTATTTCTTTTGAAGCCTGATGCTCTTGAAAATTATGGCGAACAATATCTTAGGAAGATTAAAACAATAGAAAGGGCATTTATGTGAATATAAATAATAAACTATGTGCAGTTTCACAAGCCAGGATAAAATTACAAGGGTCATCAATCCTTGTGTTTCAAAGCATAAAATGATAACCAGCTGGAGTTAGGAAAAAATTTTCCCCTGTGGTGTAATATTGAACAATTGGACAGGTGCTTTATGAAAGGTAATTTTTTTCTGGCCATCCAATGAAGCATCTAGTTTAGGTCTTTATAAAATGCCAGTCTAATGGGCCATTGATCTTTTCAGCAAATGCAATTTGTAGGAATCTCTCTTTTCCAGAAGTAATCAATAAGAATCTTAAACCCACGTTGAAAAAAAAATAAAACCATACAAGTGATTTACTAGAAGACCTATTTAGAAAAGAAATAGGCTATATTGAAACTTAATGATCCTATAGTCACCAAAAAAAGCAATAAAGAATGATCATGTTATATATGAAAGTGCATTTATAGTGATAACATTGGAAACATTTATACCTCTATGTACAACATCATTCAGGGAAGAAATGAGTTTACTTAGAGATATGGAAGTGGAAATGTGCCTATAGGAAATTTTCAGCATGTTTGATATAACTCACACCTATTTGAAATGAAAACAAAACAGATTTCGAGTTTACTGTTTAGAATCATTCTGAGTTCTTGTTTCTTCTTATATTCATATTTGATCATGAATAGAGTTTGGATGTAATTTCCAGGCTTTCTAGCTTCTGTTGTAAACAATTCTTAAAAGTTTTCATTATGCAATTGAAAAGAATAGATAATAAATTTGTTTGAGTGAGTGCATATTTAGTATATGTTTCACTGTACTTTCTGTGCAATCTGAAATATAGCAAGGGGCTTTTCCTTCAAACCATATAATGCTGTATTAGTTAATACCTTTGCATGTTCTAATGCTCTGTTCAGACTTCCAGAAAAATCAGTGATATAGTGAACATTCAGACTGAAACATCCTGACTTCCTCTCAGCATCATGGAAAACCTTGAAGTAGGCTGTGATCATCTTATCCAGGGACCAAACAGGCTGGAAAGAGGAAGATCCATGTGAAAGAGTGCAGATATTCCAGAACCTCCAAGTGCAGTTTCAGGGAAATATTTTCAGCAATAATCTGTTCATTCATTTACAATATTTGCAACTGTATAATTAGAAATCAACTTGGAACCTTCTTTTTCCATTCTAACTTGTTTTCTCAAAGATGGACTCTACTTCTGATTTAATTCCTTCAAATAGCTTCTAAAGTCCAATGGGGGGTAGGGGCTCTGGGGGTTGTATCTAAATCCTGAAGGACAGGAAGAGCCACCTAGCCCTACACTTGCTCTTCTGTCTTCCATCCTACCCTCTCTTGACAGACAGCTTGCAGAATAAATACACATTTCCCAGATGCATCTTGTTTTTTTGACAAAATTGAGGCAATCCCAATTTTGCAGTTAAATTTTGCCCCTCTGCCTTTTGTAGTTTTTCAAATTCACCTTTTTCCCATAGCAGTATGTTGTTTTTCTGGGGTGCGATGTTCATGGCAGGAGGTGTGAAAAATATTTGCAGAGGATGCTTAGAGGAGATGCTATTGTTTAGAAAGCTACATTAACTTGAGAGGTAATTTGGTTTCTACAGTTGTAAGAGGATACAGGTATGGAGCAGACTAGGGGATTTGGAAAATTTTTCAAATTCTCCCATTTCAAATCTTATATCTCATGGTGAATTTTTAAATTATCTTCATATTCTGATAATCACAACTCACTGATAGAAGACAAATATAAGTTAATCCAAACTTTACAAGGCAGGATACAAATCCCATTGTTTAGAAATGTACACTGGCATTGATTACCTACATTAGTACAAGTATTATATAATTTATCATAAATAATTATGTTCTCTCTGAGTAGTGATGAGAGATTTATGTTATGTTAATATTTCACCTTTTTCATTGACCTGAAGTCCATGAATTCATCTGTGATTCACAGTTTATCATTTTCCTTTGTTTCATATTTGTAACCCTCAACACCCAAATTCATGTAGTCATGACCCATTCATGGAATATTGTGATGCCCTTCTAATTGATCATAACACATGTTGCTGCAAAAATAATACTCTTAAAGTATATTTTTGGTCCTATTGGAAACAAAGAATGGACACACATATATAAGCATGTTCTAAAACAATAGATAGTGAATGATTAGGAGTGTGTGTTGAAAATTTAAACCTAAAAATCATCAAATAAATACACTTAAATATCAAGATTAATATTCTTATATTACAGTGGCATAAAATTTTAAGAAAAACCATAATGCCCTAGATTGGCAAACGTGGAGGAATTTGAGTCTTACACTCTGTTGATGGATGTCTACATTTGTGATTTTATTTTGTTTTTATTTGTGTGTGCAATTATAAAATTTCATAACTCTTCTGAGAAATATTTTCAAAAATATTCTTATAATTCTCAAATATTAGATTTCTAAAGAGTGTTATCTTGATCAAAAGAACTATATTTATAAAAGAGCATTATTTATAATTTTTGAAAGATCTAAAACTACCAACCATCCACCAATAGAAACTTGATTAGTATTATTATGATATGTACTTGTAACAATATGATATAAATTAATTGAATATTTTTTCTGTAGGAAAGAACATACAGATGGTTAATTATATGTCATACAAAGCCATTAGGGAAGAAAGGATAGCAAAGACTCCTTTTAATGAGGTTTCTTTGTTATGAGATCTAGGTATAAAAATGTGCAATTGTTTAAACAGAGGAAGGAGAATTCTGACTAAGTCTTTCAATAATTGGGACCAAGAATTGAAGAAAATGGGATCAGAGACAGAGATCAAATGTGAGCTAGAAAAGCTCAAGGAGTAAACCTAACAAGAAAGTTTAAACTATTTTTTAAAGCCTACTTTTACATAGGTTATTTTAAAAACTGTAAATACGAAAAATGAAGTTATTCATAAAGATTGAGTTATTTTTTGATAATTAAATAGCATGAGAAATGGAAGGAATTTGAGATATAGCAGCCAGAAAGAGAGCAGTGCACCAAACCTATTCTTAACTTAAAAGTTTATAATTTTACTTAAGGTAAGTCCTAATGTGACACCATCTTAAAGCTGAATTAGACAGGAATATTTCAGTGAATAAGAAATGACTATTCACAATATACTTAGCATAAAACAGGTTCAATAAAAAAGGTTCTGCAATAACACTCTATGTAAGAGTTTATGGAAACAATAGAATAAAATTAACATAACGTCTTATGTACTACTGCATTTTACATATTCTAAGGCAATATGAAGGCTAATTACATGAAAATCATCAACATTTTATAATGAAAACAATGGCTAAAGTTACTCATATTACCACAGATTATAAACAAAATAAATTACTTTAATTGGCCATTATATCAACATTATTGGAATTATTTAGTATTAATAAAATATTTCATTTTGGAATGTTTATGTAGTTATTACAGGGAGTAGTGCTATCATTAAAATAAACACCTGTTTCTTGTATTGCCTATAAAATCTTCTAGCTCAGCAATTTAAAATAAGCTGATGTTGCTTTTTCAGTATCATCTGCAATTTTCTGCATGACTTCTTAACAATTGAAAACAACATACTGTGTGGGGGTTGCAGGAATTGCAAAAAGTTGTTTCCTATATTCTTATATTAATATGAGCAGATAAATTTATGCTTTAGATGATTTACTTCCACAATGGATGCTATTCTGTTTTTTGCTTCTTATGGCTCATACATACACCTCTAAGATTTAAGATCTAAGATTTAAAAAGAAATCTATATTTTGAATTGTTTAAAACTTAATAATATAAAAGAATAGACATGTATTATCACAGTATTTCTTATATGTCATATTTATAATAAAAGATATTTGTTGTTTCTTACATGTCATATGTACCTGAAGTGTTCCTTGTCCCACATATCTAATCAAGCTTAGCTTTATGGATTCCTATAAGACTTTTTATCATAATTGCTTATCTGAAATTATGAAGCCATGATTAGGATTGCGTTTTAGGATTTGGAGTACATGTTATTTACAAACTAAGTAGTTTACAATAACAATTATCTTTTAGTGTTTATAAGTATTTAACAGCATTGTTTTGTTATATTCCCACACAAACTTTGGAAATTTGTATTTTATACTCTCTATCTAAAGAAAGTAAGGAGCAGAGAGCTAAGTTAACATACCCAAGGTAAGAAAAACAACTAAATAATAGAGCACAAACTTGAAATTATGACTTGTAGACTCAGGTTTAACACTTTTCAACTATTTAATTTAGGTAAAATTATTAAAGATTTTACCATTTTTCACGATTTTACAATTTGAAAGTTTTAGATATAGTAAAATATTTTACTATATCTAAAACGTTATTGATGTAACTAACAAAATATATTTATTCTATCTTATGTTTTTAAAGAAGTAATACATATCCAAATGGCTAAAATTAAAAAAAAAATGCCAAATGTTGGTGAAGATGAAAAAACCCAGTCATACTTATGATTTACCAATAGAATTTTTTTTTTTTAATTTTTATTGCATTTTAGGATTTGGGGTACATGTGCAGAACATGCAAGATAGTTGCATAGGTACACACGTGGCAGTGTGTTTTGCTGCCTTCTGCCCCCTCACCCATATTTGGCATTTCTCCCCATGCCATCCCTCCCCTGCTCCCCCCCCGCTGTCCCTCCCCTATTTCCCCCAATAGACCTCAG
>JAPYYA010002959.1:0-13396 GCA_028533165.1 Leontopithecus rosalia
CACAGGTGGGTGATGAACAATGAGAACACATGGACACAGGGAAGGGAGCACCACACACCGAGGTCTATTGGGGGAAATAGGGGAGGGACGGCGGGGGGCGGGAGCGGGGGAGGGATGGCATGGGGAGAAATGCCAAATATGGGTGAGGGGGCAGAAGGCAGCAAAACATACTGCCATGTGTGTACCTATGCAACTATCTTGCATGTTCTGCACATGTACCCCAAAACCTAAAATGCAATAAAAATTAAAAAAAATAAAATAAAATAAGAAGGGTAATAAAACAGAGAGTGATTAGGGAGGCACTATTGTAGTTGTGGTGATGGAGGCTGGCCTCTCTGGGGAGGCTGCATCTGAGTTGATACCCAAATCATGAGATGTCAGAACAGCACTTCCCAGGGAGAAGAGGCAGCAGCAAGAACAAGAAACCTGGGCTTGGCATGTTCAAAGAGCAAGAAGGCAGTGAATTAGGGGTGAGAGGTGGGAGGTGAGCTCAGTGAGATGGGCATGGGTCCTCTGAGTGAAGCTCTGTGGCCATGGAAGGAGTTTGTTTTCTGCTTTAATGACAGCGGGACACCACCACAAGGTCACTCTGGACAATGTGTGGAGACAGGCTGCAGGAAGTCACAAAGATAGTGACTCTAGGAAGATAAAAAGTCTTTGCAGCAATCCAGGCAAGAGAGGAGAGGGATTTAGACTGAGATTGAGCACAAGGTATGTGTGTGGTGTGTGTACGTGTGCTGGGGAGTAGGGCAGGCAGTAGTGGAAGCAGTGGATACTATCAGGAGACTATTGCACAGATGAACCAGTATGAATAGTGTGGAGCTGACTTTGAGGATAAAGTCAATAAAATTGAATCAGATGCGGCTTGTGAAAGAGGAGTCAGGAGTGACTTCATGGGTTTTGGTCTGAGTAACTAGAAGAATGGAATCACCTGTTACCGAGGAGGGAGGGCTGTAAGAGGCCCAAGTTTTGGGAGTAGGTAAGAATAGGGAGCTTGGTTTTGGACATGGTAGATTTGGTAGATTTGGACATGGTAGATTCCAAGAGGAAATGGTGAGTAGGCAGTTGCATACATGAATCAAGTAGCTGAAAAGGGAGGCTGAGGCAGAAAATATACAACAAGAAGGCATGAACTTCAACAGTATTTAAAGCTAACCAGGCGCGGTGGCTCAAGCTTGTAATCCCAGAACTTTGGGAGGCCGAGGCGGGTGGATCACGAGGTCAAGAGATCGAGACCATCCTGGTCAACATGGTGAAACCCCGTCTCTACTAAAGATACAAAAAATTAGCTGGGCATGGTGGCGCATGCCTGTAATCCCAGCTACTCAGGAGGCTGAGGCAGGAGAATTGCCTGCACCCAGGAGGTGGAGGTTGCGGTGAGCCGAGATCGCACCATTGCACTCCAGCCTGGGTAACAAAAGCGAAACTCCATCCCCCCCTCAAAAAAAAAGCTATGAGATGGGAGACCATTTAGGATTAGGTCACTTAAAGATTTTTGCGCCATGAATCCCTTTGAAAGTCTGTTAAGACCCTCTGATTCCTTCTCTGAATAATATTTTAAATGCATAAAGTAAAACATTTTTATATTTTTGGTGTATATAGAATTGGCATAAAAGAAAATACATTATAGCAAAATACATCATCAAAATATTTTGAAAGTTACCCTATGGTAAAATACATACTTTTAATGAACACATTACATCAACTAGTTACTTCAAAGCAGTCATGCACAGTCTTATTTCAAGATATCTGTAACAAGTGAAATGAGATGAAAATATCCATAGCTTTTTTTTTACTGGAGATAAAGTCACAGATATAGCTAATATTACTATGGTTTGACTATCTAGGTTCACAATTGCAGGAAATGCTAAATTTCATCTCAGGGTCAGTGAAGATAAAGAAAATTTCCTTAACAAGTTCACATAAATCCCAGGTTAAAAATTCCTGGTTTATGGGTGAACGTAGCTAGGGAAGAGGAGTCACACAGTCTAAGTGGGGACTCTCCAACATTTACAGGTGGGAGAAAAGAATAAACCAGCAAAGAAAATGGAGAAAAGAGGACCAGTAAGGAAGATGAAAGACTGGGGCCGGGTGCGGTGGCTCATGCCTGAAATCCCAGCATTTTGGGAGGCTGAGGCAGTTGAATCACAAGTTCAGGAGTTCAAGACCAGCCTGGCCAAGATGGTAAAACCTCGTTTCTACTAAAAATACGAAAGTTTGCCGTGCATGGTGGCATGTGCCTGTAATCCCAGCTACTCAGGAGGCTTAGACAGAGAATTGCTTGAACCCAGGAAGAGGAGGTTGCAGTGAGCCGACATTACACCACTGTACTCCAGCCTGGGCGACAGAGGGAGACTCCATGTCAAAACAAAGAAACAAACAAACAAAAACTGAGCCATCAACTGTGACAAGTGCTGCTGAAGGTTGAATTAGATGAAAGATGAGAGGTCAAGACTTTGAGAAGAGCAGGTTCTGTCCAGTGGTGGGGATGAAAATCTGACCAGAATGAATTCTGGAGTAAATGGGAGAAGAGAAAGTGGAGTTTAACAACTCTATTAAAGAAGTTTTGCCATATGGTGGATTTTAAGAAATGAAACAGGGTAACAGGAGCACATATGTGGTTGCTTTTGCTTTTTTTTTTTTTGAGACAAGGTCGCACTCTGTTGCCCAGGCTGGAGTGCAATGGCACATCAAGGCTAACTGCAGTCTCGACATCCCGGCTCAAGCGATCCACTCACCTCAGCCTCCTGAATAGCTAGGATTACAGGTGGGCACCACCAAACCCAGCTAATTTTTTTTGAGGGGGTGGCTCACTATGTTGCTGTGGTTGGTCTCAAACTCCTGGACTCAAGTAATCCTCCCACCTTGGCCTCCCAAAGTGCTGCAATTACAGGCATGACCCACTGTGCCTGGTCTGTTGTTGCTTTTATGATGGGAGATGTTGCATGTTATCGGCTGTGGAAAAGATTCAGGGGATAGTACAAATTGATAATGTAAGAGAAAAGGGAAACAATTCCTGGCCTAATGTCCCTAAGTATGTGAGAAGGGATGAAACCTGTGTCCAGGTGGAGGGACTGACTTCAGGGAGAGTCTAGACAGTTCATGCAGAAATGTGGGCTTAAAGAGGAAAGCAGTTCCATGGATGTAGATCCAGGTAAGTTTATAGATAGGATGATGATGGGAGAAAGAGGAAATTCTCTTCTGTCGTTTTCATTTTTTTAGTGAAATATGATGCAAAACTACCAGTGGAGAGTGCGTGAAGGGGGAGAGAGAGAAGGTAAGAAACAGTGATCCAGTCCTGCAGGTGAGTGAATGTATCTGAGCTACAGAGTCAGACCCATGAGGGCCATAGATTAGTGGTCAGAAATTAAGATAAGGCCCCATCAGTGCAGCCGTGTTTTTATTCAGCCAGATTTGGCTGCTCAGGTGCTGGCCACAGTTGGCAGGCAATCTAAATTATCTTTCAGCCAGAGTTAATATGAGTGCATTTATCACCAAAAAGCCCTGAGCAAAAGATAATAGGACATGTCTGTTTCAGTGTAGTTTTAAATCATAAATTATTCAAACATTGAAAACTGACTATTACACTGGGAGCAGAGAAGTTCAGTGCTAACAACCGGGGCGTATATTAGGGGAGTTTGTGCATCCTGGGCTCCTGTGGCTGATGCTGCCAAGAGCTGACTGTGAACAGGAAAGTTTCCAGTTTAATGGGGACATGCAGGGGCCAAAAGCTTGTGGACAGTGCAGTATAACACAGCCTATACCAAAGAAGTCCAGCAGGAACAAACAACACCCCATCTGACAGCTTTTTATGCTTTTGCATGATTTTGAAAATTTGTGTAAAATTACTCAAACCATAGTTTATTAACCACAGTTTTTATTTATTAACAAATTAAGTCTGTATGAAAATTTAAAAGAGACAAACAAATCATCTAGAAATTTGTGCCTGTTTAAATATCTTCAATCTTATTTCTGCATCTGGCAAATAATCTCAGTGTACATGATCCATCTCTTTAGTCTTTTATTTACATGTTCGTTTCAATGTTGTTTTAGAATTCCAGTTCCTTGATAAGGAGTCATATCTGTATTTAGAAAAACCCAGTGTTTCCTACTGTATCCTGCGTCCAGGGAACATTAATCACCAGCATTTTCAATTTTACATAATTTTAATTTTCTTTATTCTTTCTTTCTTTTTTTTTTTTTTGAGTTGGAATCTTGCTCTGCTGCCCAGGCTGGAGTGCAGTGGTGCCATCTCATCTCACTGCAACCTCTGCCTCCCGGGTTCAAGCAAGTCTCCTGTCTCAGCCTCCTGAGTAACTGGGATTACAGGCATGCACCACCATGCCCTAATTTCTTTCTTTTCTTTTCTAAATGGAGATGGGGTTTCACCATGTTGGTCAGGCTGGTCTCAAACTACTGACCTCGTGATCCACCCGCCTCAGCCTCCCCAAGTGCTGGGACTACAAGTGTGAGCCACCGTGCCCGGCCACAGTAATTTTAATTTTCTAATGAAATACCTCCATCTCAGTCACTGGGTTCTATTTTATTAATCAATAGTTTTAATATCCCCATAAAACAGCTACTTTATCCGCTTGGACAAAAAATATGTTAAATTTACTATTTAAAAATGAAAGCAACAGTTTATAATATATATTCAAACTGAAGCTTTAATTGGTTTGTGGAAGAGATAATACAGATATCTTTTATCTATCACACAATACTCCACCATTGTCAAAGTGGAGGATGGAAAGCTTGGGCATCAAATTGGGAAGTAAGAGGATACTGACGAAGAGAAGAGTCAATACAAGTCTCAGTTATATACACACATGCAGGTACTGTCCAGTGTGTGTGCATCTAAAATGAAAATCTAGAAAGACTGGAAAAGCCCTGAAAAATGGAAACAAAATTTCAACATTAAGTGTACTGCTAAAGGGCACTTCTAAACCTGTTGATTAATTTATAAAAAAGAAATGAGTTTTCAAATATTCTTTTTTAGCTGAGTGCAGTGGCTCATGCCTGTAATCCTAGCACTGTGGGAGGCCAATGCAGGTGAATCACTTGAGGTCAGGAGTTCAAGACCAGCCTGGCCCATGTGGTGAAATCCCATCTCTACTAATAATACAAAAATTACCCAGGTGTGGTGGTGTGCACCTGTAGTCCCAGCTACTGGAGAGACTGAGGCAGGAGAATTGCTTGAATCCCGGAGGTGGTGGTTGCAGTGAGCCAAGATGGCGCTACTGCACTCCAGCCTGGGCGACAGAACAAGACTCTTTTCTAAAAAAAAAAAAAAGGGTGGGGGGAAGAAAGAAAGCAAAGGAAAAATAAGAATTATTCTTCTTCAGACTCTTTGGGTCGAAGTGAGGACAAGTGGAAAACTTAAACAAGCACTGAAGTTTCAGGGAGATATTAGCATTCATTCTGATTAGGTGCAGTTCTGGCGTTGGGATTACATAGGAGAATGTTCTCACTCATACCGGATGAATGCAGAAGCATGTAGGGCTGAAGTGTCTTATTGTCTACAACTTCAAGTTTCAGATGGTTCAAGAAAAAAATGTGTGTGATGTGTGTGAAAGACAGAGGAAGAAAGAAGAGGGGAAGGAAAATGTGGGCAAGTGTTAATTAGTGGATGTCAGTGAATGGCATGGGGTGTTCACTGTCCTACTTTTTCAAGGCTTCTATATATCTGAAAGTTTCAAAATAAAGAGTTGTTGGGGAAAAAAATCCACTTAAATAAATATATATGTAAATTTCTAAGAGACATACCTAAAACAAAACAAGTAGGTAATGATTTATAGAACATAAACATATTTTTTAAAAATTATAATATGAATTTCATGCAAACAGAATTCAAAATCAAAAGCATTAAATAGGATGTTTTATATTCACAAGAAGTATAATATAAATAAAGAATAACATTCTCATTGTCTGGTAATCGCTCTTTGATGAGTCACATAATTCTCTAGGCATGTGCCCTATCAATCTCTAATCTCTAAATCTCAGTGTAGCTCAGAGATCACTGCTTCATCAGCCCCCAATTTTTCAAGTTCTCCAAAGAGGGCATTTCCTATTTTCACCACCCTCAAAAGTTCTATTCCTGACCTCACCAATTATCTTATATTCAATTTTAGAGACTACAGAAATATCATATAGGAAGTCCTTCACCTGCATGCTATCAAATTTACAAATTATCTGCATTTGCTCTGTGGTAGATGCTGCCATTTAACTAATCTGTCATTCCTAAATCTTATCTCTCTTGACTTCTCCCAGTATGAGGGTGAAAAAAAAATCTTTCCCAGCCTCCCTTGTATTTAGGAGTGGCCCTGGGACACAGTACTGGCCAATGAAATGCAAGCAGAAGTCTCCTGGAGGCCTCTGGAAACACTTTCCTAATTAAATGACCAAGTGTAGCCAGTACCATCCCTTCCCCCTTTTCCTGCCTTGAGCACAGTTTTAACGGAAAAGATGAAGGCAAATGCAGTGATGTCAACCGCTTAGTGCTGACATCAACTTGCAGAAGCAATGTCAGCAACTGCTTACCCTAAATTTCTTGTCATACAAAAAAAAAATTAATATCTGCTTGAGTGAGGCACTGTTGTTAGCTGGGTTTTCTGTTATTTTCAAGTGAAAGCACTCCTAACTGCTACTGATCCCACTCTTTCCTCCCTGTACAATTGAAGACAGTCCCCTTATCTGTGACTGTGGATCCCATCATTCTCCACCTTCTCAGAGGCGCCCTTCTTTTGATGGCATCCCTCCCCAAGCCCTTCAGTATCTTCAGCCTTCCCTTCTCCTTTTGTTATTTCATATCACCAGTGCTTAAACACAATCAGGTCTCTCCCATATTAAATAAAAAATGAAACTGTCCTTTGGCCTCCCATCTTCCTCCAGCTGCAGCCTTATCTTTATCTCCCTTTCATTAACATTCTTCTTACAAGAGCTGTCTACATTTACTATCTCCAATTCCTTATTTCCCATTTATTTCTCAACCCACTGCATCTGGATTCACCCCTGACCACTTGAATGAAACTGTCAAGTGGTCACCAGCAACATCTTCAGTGCAAAATCCAGTGAAAATTTTTCTGTTCTTATTTGACCTCTTTGTAGCATTTGGCATGATGACCATTCAGTCCCATTTGAAAAACTTTCTTTGCTTGAATGTTTAAAAGCATTCTGTCTTGTTTTTCTGCTCTCTGGCAGATCCTTCTAAGCCTCCTCTTCTTGGGTATTGGTATGAAATTAATATTTTTATGCTGGTGTCTCCTCAGTCTTTACCACCAAAGCAGCTTCCCACTGGAGATCTTGAAACGTACCCAAGACTCCCCCCAAATTTGCTTCTTCTCCCATGTTGTCTTTCTTCACGCACAGCCCCACATCCACCCAGTTGCCCAAGGTGTCTGGAAAAATCCTTGATGCTCCTCCCTTCCCTTGTTTCTCAAAACCTGTTTATCGGTAGGTCCTCCTCTTGAATCTGCCCATTTCGCTTAGTGCCACTAATCTCATCCCAGGTCAGGCTTCTTCTGTCATCAGTTCCCCAACACCTCTCTCTTGCTTGACCCCATCTCTCTGCAAGGGACTTTATTTTAGTTTCTCCAGAGCTGCCAAACTCTCTTTTCACCTCTGGGCTTTCATACATGTTACTTCCTCTAACTATTTTTCTTTTCACAAGGCTAAGCATCATTACTAACAATCTTTCCATTCTCAGTTTAAGCATTACTTCCCTGGTACCAGAGGCTGCACTGGATGCTTCTGCTGTGCATTGCTATAACATATTAGACTCCCACTATCAATGTTTCTGTTTTGCTCCACAAGGATACTTTTCATCTTTTGTAGCCAGTCTCTTCCAATAGACTTCTCAATTCGATTATAATGCTAGGCTTTTAATTTTATTTGCACCAAGCCAACAACTCTCCATATAAGATTGGCACTCATCAAAGGTTGTGGATCAAATTCATGGAATATGAAAGATTTCCATTTATATTTAATAACTGTAAATATTGCTATTACAGTTTACAACATAGTATATATTACAATATATGCTATGTTGATAAAGCATAAGACCAAAAGGCTATATATTGTCATATTTATTGCTAAAGGCAAAATATATTCCAGTACAGTAATGTAACTTGCCAAAGGATGTCCAAATACTGTAAAATGAAAAAGAAATATAAATGCTGGAATATATAATCATTAAAATCACTTTGGTCTCATTAAAAATGGTTATATTCCACTTACTGGAATGTATATATCCTATGTTTAAAAGCAAAGAGTGATCCTCTATTATCCCTGAAGTGTATAGTTATTTCCTATTGCAACAGAAATTTCTAGAAAGAATCACTATACAGAATATGTATACTTCACTACATCTACAGGCATTGTTCAAGTAGAAAAGTATATAAAATGCACTCAAGAGCCTTGACATGACATATAAATATGAAATCTAATTAAATCATGTAGTTATTCGTTATCATCAGAGAAGTAGAGGCCAACAAGACTTAAAACAATTTAAAAATAAAACCCTTATGTAATAGTGTTACGAGTAAATTCAGAAAAAACAATGTGACATTATTGAAACATCCAGATTATTTCCAGGATTTACTGCAATTAGTTTTCTCTACTTAATACGCATGTGCTTCAGATTATTAAACTAAGAAGCACCATTGTATGATGAACCAAAGGCTGAAACGTTGATCAGCTGTAACTTCACATATTTTCAACAATCTAGTTGTCAACAAAGTATAACTTAGTGTGCAAAATGCTACTCAAGTGCAGATAAATTTTGGGGTGAGAGACCTATATTTTTATTCCAAGGAGGAAATACATTTTTTTCCTTTTACACAAGCTATGTTGATAAAACATAAGACCAAAATTCTGTATTGTCGTATTTATTGCTAAAGGCAAAATATATTCCAGTACAGTAATGTAACTTGCCAAAGGATGTCTAAATACCAACACAGTCAACATCCATAATAAATAAATAAATAGAAAGAAAAGCAAAAAAGTTCAAGGAAAAAAATCAATTTTAGATTTTACCTGTGATTTTTTTAAGCCAAATATGAGTTGGCTTAGGAATATGACTTGGGACACAAAATGCTTGACAAAAAAAAATGATAAATAAAGCCAGTCTCTTCCTTCAAGTTCCAAATTCATTTGCTTTAGGATTCAGATTATTCCCTAAAAACATTATTATATAGTTTATTTGCAGATAAGACTCCAAACTCTGTTTGCTTTTATCTATAGGATTTGATTTAAGCTTCCTGAAACAGGTTGCACTGATGTCTGCATTGCCCATTAAGCCCCACACAACGTTATTATACATAATAAGGGCCTGAAAACAAATCAATAAACCCCACATCACATATTGTGGCACACTATTTTTAAAATTTGCGTTGGTCACGGATTGGGGTGGCTGATTGCCTCAAAACACTTCTCTGGTAGCCTGCCTTTCTCTAATTAAAGACTCCAGTCCCTGATCACAGGAGTGGGCATGCAAACCAAGCTTAGCTAATAAGCATCCTTCTGGACCTTAGAAACCGATCAGAGAAAGAGGAGCTCTTTTCTTCTCTGACCTCAGAGCTATTTGAATGTGAGCTTTGGCACCATAAGGGACTGCTTCCCCATCTTCAAGGACAAGCTGGTTTCTGTAGTCCACATATAGAGAAAGCAGAAAGGGGAGACAAGCCAGATGGGCTGGACATCCCTAAAACCAGCTTCACCCCTGATCTTCCACAGTTAGGTTAGAAGAGCCAATAAATTCTACTTACTTAATTTCACAAGGTCATGTAAGGATTCCATCACTAGAAGCCAGAATTCTAACTAGTACAGACCCAGAATTGTTTTACGGTAAGAACTTCTGGAATCCATGGGGTCCAAATCCTCATGTTATGTATTAGGAGCATGGATTAGTTAGAGAGGTTAAGTGTCTCGCCCTAAGTCCCACAATGTACTGTAAGGAAGCAAGACACCGGAGCAAATTCTGTAGGCTGGCTCACCCTGTACTCATTCTAACTCCTCTGTAGCTTGTCTTACTGTACTACCAGGGCTGGGAACAGAAAACATTTCCCCAGCTCCCTGAAGCCAGAGTGCTGGCATGTGGCCTAAGCTTCTGACAAACAGAGGTGTCTGCCCAGGTCTCAGATGAGAAATAAGCATCAAAACGGAATTTGTATCTCCTGGGGAGCATGGAAGTGGAGCCACATGGTTCTTCTGAGAAAACTGAAGGACTCTCTGGCACGCTGTGTCCTACCTGCTGAGGGCAGCAGCAGCTCCCTAGAACCTCTGGTGTTTTTAGTTTTTGTTTTCATGGAATAGTGTCCAAAATGGTTGATACGGCTCTCCCAAATTTCTGTGAGCCACCTAATAATTTCTAGTAAATCCCTTTAGGATTAAATTAGTTAGAATCCTGTTTGAGACCAAGAACTTTGACTTATATAGAATTTGGTACCTGGAAATGAGGTGCTGCCACCTGAAATGTAGAATTAAATTACTGAAGGAGGTGGGACTTTTTTGAGCATCAAAGATACAACTATTGGAAACCAGAAAGCTGTAACTCTTGCAATGCAGTAATATCAAAGTGTGCCAAAGTGTCACACCCTGCCCCTTGGAAAGCAGACCACCACGTGCTGTGAATGTTCTGGTAGAAGAAAGAGTGAGAAAAATTTGGTCCAGCCTGAAAATGTTTAATAGGATTTGGATAATAATTTTTCATACCCAGAATTCCCAAATTCCTTCCCAAATTCAGTTTCATTTAGGTTGTTTTTAACTACATCAAAAACTGAAAAACCAACCAATCAAATGAAAACCCACAGTGACTTAAACAAATTGGGGGTTTATTTTTCTCATACTGCAGAGTAATGGACATTAAAGGGAGAATTAGTCTATCCATTTCATGGGCTCAACAGAGCAATCCTAAATCATCAATTAAAAAGGAAAACGATGGATAATATGCTAAGGAGAGGCAAGTAGGTCACATGCTGCAGAAATATTTCATTAAGATCACTTTGTATGCTGCTCATGTATATCGCTTTGTGGTTCAAAACATACTTTCACATTCTCTCCTCCCACCCCTTTCCATTCTTCTTCCTTCCTCTTGTCGCCTTCTCTCTGCTGTCTTCCTTTTATAACCTCATAAACCTATATGGCATCTGAGCAAGCATTATTCATTATTCTTCTCATTCCAGACACAAAGAAACTCAGTCTTTTAAAAGTTTGGTAACTTTCTCAACATTAAAAATTATGTTAACCAGACTCAATATTAACCATAAGTAGAATGGATCCAGGATTTTGTGAGGCCTGGAACTAATATAAATTGTGGAAGCTTTGTTAAAAACTGCAGATAAAATATCTTATGTTCTTAGAAAATTTACAAAAACATCTCGACTGTGTGATCACAACGATAAGGCCTTGGAAGGACACCACACCAATGAGGGGCCCTGGAGTTTAAGTTCCATTAGCTTTTTGGAGAATATGCCTCTGCTCTTTCTATAATGTGACCCTTGTTTTAATTTTAAAGTGTAATGTAATTTTTATTTCTGTTCTATTTTAGCCAATATTTGATTTCTCTCTCCATTTTTAATCATTGGGAGAGGAAGAGGGAAGTGGAAACGGAACAGAAATTTTCCCATGGCACCAGTATTTCTAGGAAAATTTCCTTCTCTTCCTAGGAATCAGAGTAGGATTCTGCCTCTTCCATTTCACCCATTCACCTCTCTAAGCCTCAATTTCTCCATATGTAAACATGGAAGTTTGAGGTGTATCGAATGTTATGGTCCAGTGAAAAATTAGATCATTGGATAAAATGAATTGAAGTCCTGAAAGGCCTGGTCCTTTAATGATCAGATCCAAAGCAAGTCCATTTCAGTTGCAGTGTGGGGAAAGCAAGGGCATTGTGGGAAAGGGCCCAATGCACCTAGGGCTGCACAACCCAGGACTCCATGAGACCTCTTTAGAGGGCACTAGGAAGGAAGATACCCTTGTGGGGACATGGGATCCAAATGTAGAGGAAACTGGAACATAGGATGGGGATGGAGATGGGGCAGAGGAAACCAAAGTGAACTTTACCAGGTTCTTTTTTTTTGGTCTGGGATCATCACCCTAAATTCACAATTCAGCATACACAGAATATACAAATATACACTGCCTTAATTAATGTCAGGGTTGTTTTAATGTTGATAAAACTTGAAATAAACATTATAAGCAAGGGTATATTCTTGATAAATGTTTAAAGGTGTTAACATGCTCACAGTCAGCGGGTCGTGAGTACTGCATAACCTTTGTAGCTTAGCATACATTGCCAAGTTCAGAAGGGCTAACTAATAATAAGTATTATAACTGATGATGTTGAAAAGAAAGTAGGCATTCTTAGAGTTGCAACTGTGAAACTATGTGTAGTTACCCACTCCAGTCCCTGCTAGTACAGTTTCTCTAGAAAAGATTTCCACTGACATCTTCTGTTTAAAGAACTGAAAGGCAAAGACAACTTCTAAAGGACCCTAATAACAAAGAATAGAAACTAACAAGAACATACCTCAAAATAAGGTACAAATCTGTATTTGCGTACCATGAAGGAGCATTTTTTTCTGGGTAATGTAGTTTGTATGTCATGAGAAGGTTATTATAAATTTTTTAATTATGCCATACATGTACACATAAGATAAACAACTTATTAAAAACAGAGGATAACCTTTTCAGTAGCCCGTAAATTAATAATAGTTAATTTTATCTTAGGAATACAATTTGACACGCAATAATGAAAACCTGAAAAAAATCATTTAAATTTTATTTGTAAAATTCCTTTGTTTTTTATTCTTTTATTTAATTGATGCCCATTGCTTTCTTTCATATGACTGCTGACTTTAAATGATATGTATGTAACTGAGACAGCTCAATTTCCTCCATGGAATGTCTATAACAAAGATGGTCTGTAGTAAATTGATAGCTTATTGTAGAGTGAATCAATTCTTTTAGTTTGAAACAGACTTATGGTACATTAAATATCTAACCTGAAAATTTTCATAACATGTCAATCACCTTTGAAATATGCAGTCGTGAGGGAGAGAGGAAGATGGCGCTGTAGAAGCAACTCACCACTGCAGCTCTCAGTCAAGACGCAGAGGGTAAGCAAACACCGCATTTTCAGACGGATCCTTATAGCCCACAGAGCGGGGGAAAAAGCCCAGTTGTAAAAGGCACGCAGGACTCAAGTGCAGCGCTCTCCGCTGGTGCGGCCAGGCAACCAGTGCCGCCGCTGCGGCAGGCGCACAAAACACGCGGGGCTGGGCGCCCTGTTAAACCGGCAATTTGAGACTTGGGAGGGCAGATTGCTATGCTCATCTGATTGAACGGGTTTTGGACAGTGATCTAGACCAGGAGATTTCTGGGAGGTCGACAGGTCTCACCC
>JAPYYA010000296.1:0-40811 GCA_028533165.1 Leontopithecus rosalia
AGTGTGGGCAGCCCACCGCCCGTGGCCCGTGAGCTCTGGAGTGTGGGCAGCCCACCGCCCGTGGCCCGTGAGCTCTGGAGTGTGGGCAGCCCACCGCCCGTGGCCCGTGAGCTCTGGAGTGTGGGCAGCTCACCGCCCGTGGCCCGTGAGCTCTGCAGTGTGGACAGTTCACTGCCCGTGGGAGCTCTGCAGTGTGGGCAGCTCACTGCCCATGGCCCATGAGCTCTGGAGTGTACAGCTCACCACCCATGGCCCATGAGCTCTGCAGTGTGGACAGCTCACCGCCCGTGGCCCGTGAGCTCTGCAGTGTGGACAGCTCACTGTCCATGGCCTGTGAGCTCTGAGTGTGGACAGCTCACTGCCCGTGGCCTGTGGGCTCTGGAGTGCATGCTGCTGGGTCCATCTGTGGATCCCAATGCGCTGCAGATCCACTGGCGTAACTAATTCAACAAACCTTCACTGAGTACCTACCACATGCCAGGCATTGTCGCAGGTGCTAATGCTACAGCCATCAACAAAACAGACAAAATATACCTGCCTGCCTGGTGTTCTTGTCTAGCTGACACAGTGCTGTGGAGACTGGCTATGGAGTTTAAATGTATACTATGGCAAATTTAAATGTATAATACGTCAAAATTTCAGTAAAACACACACACGCAAATATGACGTACACCAGGTTAATATCTTTAATACATACTGGGCTCATGTATCAGACCCCAGAAGATAGAGCAAAGGACACTGACAATCCACAGAAGAGGAAATGGAATTGCTTCACATGAGATGCTCAACGTGCTGGAAATCAATGAAACGCCAACCAAAACACAATGCTACTTTTTCATTATCAATTAGCAAATATTTAGCCAGGTGATAAAATTCCCAATACCAGCAAGATGGACGTGTTTATCCTTGCTGGTGGCAGTAAATGGACACAATGTTTCTGGAAACCATTTTGTCAATATGTAGTGAAATCCTCAAAGGTTCTCATATTCTTTAATTCAAGAATCCACCTCTGGGAATCTATCCTAAGAAAATAACTTGACATTGGGAGACAGGCTTGTGCACGAAGGTATTCATCAACTTATCACAGAAAAGTTCGTAACAGCATTAGTTATCTGCAACTGGCACCACAGTCCATCTAGTCGGTGGAAGAGTGCACAGCCGCTGCAAAGTAACATTAGTAATAATACAGGGAGATGCCCACGATAGCTAAGTGAAAACAGCTGCACAAAACTATCATGACAGAGGACAGCAGCATAACTGTCAAAACAAAATGCAAAGAAACTAGAGTTGGGGGAAGAAGTCTGAGACACCAAAATGTGATATTTTACTTCCTTCTTTCCTCTACTTGCAAAAATTGACCTAAGGTGGGTTGACATAGAGAATGAGAAGACCTAGTAGGTTTGGTGCTTGTGTACGGAAAGGCCTGAGGCAGGCGAAGTGAGGAGCTGGGTTTTCTCCCATCTCTACATCTGTGCTGTGCCGGCTGCCACCCCAGCCAACCTCAGGTTCCCGAAGAGGTCGGCAGGAGCTGCCAGTTCCACCGGGAAGACCCTACACCGCAGTCTTCTCCCCACTGTGGGGAGCTTCTTCTCCTGGCCCAATAGGCTGCTCTTACTTCCCTTCCCCAGGAGCCACACCTAGTGCCTACCTCTCTAAGCCCCAGAACCAGCGCTCTCCAAGCAGAGGTGAGCTGAGCCTTAAGGCTGTGTGTGGCTGCAGATGGAGGCACCTCTGCTAGGATCTCTCCTCTCTTCCACCCAGAGCTCTCCCCTGTGGGTGGCCGCAGCATAGGCTCTTTTGTCCAATCCCGGGGCTTGTTCCTAAGTGAACCTTGGCACGTGCTCAGCTCAACCCATGTCCCTTCATTCCCCGGCAGGCTGGAACTGCTCTAGTGGTGCCCACCGAAGGCGGCTCTGTCTGCCATGACAACAGGAGCGCGTGCCTCAGGCTGGTCCTGCCACACTTCTGGGGTTTGTTTTCCACTCCTCACTGCTCATCACGTGCTAACCTGGGCCAATCAAACAGGTCTTGCTGTTTCCTAGAAGTCACCAAAATGCTTTAGGAATTAAGTGAGTCCCAAGGCCACACTATACTGGGCCAGGGAGTCACCCCTTCACTACCTCCCAGCTCCGGTGATTTCCAGGTATGCAGTGAAGCTTACTTAGCAGAGGGGTGTTATGTGAGGGCAGACAGCAGTCACAGGCCAGTCCAAAAAACGTCGGAACCAAGGGAAACAGAATTTCCTTCACCTGCACTGTTTACTGTCTGTCCCTTTTATAAATCAATACGTTTTCTAAAATTTAGAGACATTATAAGCCCCAAATATGTACAAAGCATCTCCCTTCTCCCACTTTCTTCAGCCTGATCCCCCATCACTGAGCTCTGCACCTCATCCTCAGCTGGGTACGAAGGTGTCTTCCACTAGAGACACCACGGGGTCCTCACTCCTCCAATGTGGGCTTCTTCCAAGAACAAGGTGGAGGGCAAGCTCCTGACCCTCTCTCATGTATGTGCTCCCTGTTCCAAAGTGCAGGAAGCTATCAAGAAGGTCCTAAGAGCACACCAGCACACGTCCCGAGCCCACACACATAGGTACCGAGAGACAAAACACAAACCCCCACGCCAAACAAAGCTGGTTGGATAGGGCGCCTGTAGGCAAAGGACCCAGCTGCAGGTGTGGACGGGGAGTGTGGCCGGCCCTTCCCAGGCAGCTCTGCAGTGTGCAGCTGCCTGGCACAAACATGGCAGGGCTTTCACCAAGCTACTTGGGTGGAGTTCCTGCCCTGTTCCACGCTGGGTCTCCTACTCTGGCTGGGCTGGGCCACGTGGAAACCTTCCAGGCGGAAGGTTTTCCCGGGTGCCACCGTCCATCTTCACTGGGGGGCACATCTCTCTGGCAGGTACTAGTCTTATCAACACAGCTGCTGGCAATAGAACAGAACTGAGCACAAAGAGAAAGTAATCTGTCCCCTCCCGTTCACGGAATGGTGGCCCCGCTGTGTGGCCTCCCTCCGTTCATGCTTAATAAGCACCATGGTTCCCCCTGGACAGCCTCAGCTGGAGTCCAGGGGAACCGAAAGCCTGTGTTCAGGCAGTTGTTCAGCAGGGCAATTGGGCTAACAAAGTGGATGCTGAGTGGGCGGCAGGAGTCTGCGGACCCACCGAACCTTCTTGGTCTTGCAAGGCAGTGGTTCTTCAGAATTGCAGTCACTTTCCCCAGCACCATCAAAACTCTTCAGGAGTGGCCTGGTCCCAGGACCCAACCTCTGGGGTCCCGAGACATATACATGTCTTTGGATGGGTACGGAGTTTGTCCTTCTGCAACCAAGCCAGAACCCTTCAGACAGGGGCAGATGAACCCAGGGTAGGAACCCCTATGGTCCAGGAGGTCATGTCAACGTGGTTCGTTTGGCACTGAAATATGGCGGAGCAGCACAGTCCAAAGGGCATGGCCAAACTCAGCCAGAAAATGATTTCTTGGTCATCTCCCCGTGAGGCATGTGGTCCCTCAAAGGCAGGACATGCATGCCCGGGCTGCACTGTCACCACACTAGGCCCACGCCGTCCACAGATCTTTGCTTTTACCAGTGCCACCAAGACCCTGGCTGGGTTGCCAGAGGCAGACACCCCCCCGCCTTAAGTGCTTACAGATGGTTCCCAAGGGAGTATGCTTTCTCTTAGACAAAGGCAGACATCTGATTGCCCAGGCATGGGGAGGACATGCTACAGGGTGCCCTTGGAGACCAAGAGATAGAGTGAGTGGCTGCAGTGAAGGCTACGTGGCACCTGAATGGAGACGGGAACAGGTCTCAAGCTGGGCAAGGCTCACTATCAGTGACATGGGGAGGGGGCAGGAGTGACTGAATGAACATCAGCAGCTGTGGCACTGCCCATGGAGATCCTGGGCAGCAAAAGGAGTCACTGGTATCCACCCTCAGCCTGCTATGGCCCTCAGGCATGGGTGTGCAGGAACCTACAGCCTAAGGGACTTCCCCAGTGGCTGAAAGTCCACCATGACCTTATTTAGCAGACAAGTTCCAGATTCCCCAAATGCCCGGCCCGATCAGAACACGGGCAGCTGAAGCCAAGCATTACAGGAGCTGCATCTTCTGATGGATTCACCCTTCAGCTGCAATATTCTTCCCTTCCCGGTGAGAACAATGGGGCCTCCTAGACTGCATATTCATGTGCAGAGTGGAACCTGGCCCCCAGAAGTGCCAGAACTACACTCCCAGCAGTGCCCACTCCACCACCGACAGCACGGATGAGTGCCTGCTGCACTGGGCCCTAGCAGGGCCGGTGGGCATCTTGGGCAGGAAGCCAGACCCCCTCTCCAGGTTCACCCATCGAGCCACCAGCCTGGCCAGACCCCCTCTCCAGGCACACCCATCGAGCCACCACCCTGGCCAGGCCCCCTCTCCAGGCACTCCCATCAAGCCACCAGCCTGGCCAAACTGACTTCTTTCTGTCCAGAGGTCGTCAACGAGAACCAGGCAACCAGGTGCAGCGCCACCAAGGGGGCTTGCAGAGGGCAGAGTAGGAGCCCCCATGAACCAAGTCAGGTTGGGAGGAGTCAGCCCACGTGGTCCATCAGTGTGCAGCCCAGGCCCTGTGTCCCAGTAGCAGAGCGGTAGTCACTGAAACAGCCCAGGATGCCAGCAAGAGGGAGGCAAGCATGCAGTGTGCATTAGGTACAAAGCTAGCATGTAAGTGGAAGCGCAGCTAGGTGCAACCAGCGCGCCAGAAGGGATGGAAGGAAGGTCTCGTTGGGGAACAGGTCTGAAGAGGTAAGAAGGGTGGTCTTCACACGGGAGTGATGCTGTCGCATGGGCAATTTCTTCTACACAGCAAAGAGCGTATACTACCTGGGTGGCTGCAGACGCTACCAAGGGGTGGCGGATTCTTAAAGATTCCGTGCTCGGGCAGGCAGGCCTGGCGCTGGACTAGTCCCGTTGGAAGCTGGATGCACTGGGCAAGGCCCCGTGCCTGCGGTAGCCAGCTGGCGGCAGAGCATCTGCCTCTCTCGCACAGCCCTGTTAGAGGCAGAAGTCTTCCTGATTTGGGCGCGCCGCGCGTGTCGGAGCGGAGACTTGTAGGTTCTCCGCAACTCTGCCAGGAACCCCTGGTAGTTATTGCGCAAGGGGCTGTCAGGCTGCATGTGGGGGATAGCCCACTTCTCCGCCTCCCCAGTCAGTCGAGACACAAGGAAGGCCACGCGCTCAGCCTCACCCGGGAAGCGGGAGGCCTGGAAGATCATGAATCTGTCCATCTGCATCAGGAACCCGGCCAACTGGCCTGGGTCCCCGGAAAAGGGCTCGGGCAGAGAGGTTGGAGGTGTGGTCATAGGTCGAGTCCCATTAGAAGTAATTGCAGAGATGGGCGGGGTGATCTGCAGAGCCCCGGGGATCCGCGCCCTGGTGCGTAACAAGGTCAACTCTGCCATCACACTCTCCAGCATGTTGGTGAGATTGGCCTTCTCTGCCCGCAGGGTGGAGGCCTCCCGCCTCAGCGCTGAGTTGGTGAGGCGCAGGGAGGTCAGGGTGTCAATGACGTCATCCATCTGGGCGTTCGGAGACGCTGCCGACGCCGGGCTTTCAGCTTTGGATGTCTGCGGCTGCACCATGCTGGCCAGAGGTCAGCCACGGGTGAGACCCGCGGGTGGGCCAAGGGGGTGTGGTGACCAGGTGGGTCCCCGTGGAAATGGGGGCAGCGTGGGGTGCACGACGGGAGGTGGGCTGTGAGATCCCCAAGCCCAAGCCGAGGGCCCGAGAGAGGGCACACGATGCCCAGCGGGGGCAGGCCCTGGGGACTTCGGCCCCGGTCCCACGCGGCTTCTTTACTGCAGGCCTCGCGGGCTAGGGAGCCGGACGGGCAGCTGGACCTGCTCTGGGCCCTGGAGGATTAAGAAAAGATGGCTTCGATGGCGACTAGCGGGCAGGACGGCGAAAGGCGGCGAGGAGGGCCTGCGCGTGGGTGGCGAGGCTGCACAAAGACCCACGGCGCCCGCCCCGCGCCCGCCCGGGGGGGAACTAAGGGGACTACTGCTCGGCGGCCGCGGGCCTGGGGGCCGCCACAGTGGCAGGGTCGGTCCGGGCCAGGCAGCGGGGAGGGGGCGCGCGTACCTGGGGTCTCGCGGTTCCTCCACGGCTCCGTCCGCCGCCGGCCGCGACAGAGATGGCCCGCGCGGGGGACGCTGCCAGGCCGATGAGTCACCGCGCGGCCCGCCGAGAACTGCTTCCCGGTCAGCACAGCCGGGCGCTGGCGATGGCGGCAGGCGGCCTCCGGCAGGTGCAGGCACCAGGCCAGGCCGGGCTGGGGCCGAGGCCGGGGCGGGGCCGGGGTCGCGGCAGAGGGCGGGTCACCACGCGGTCTTTGTGCGGGCGGGGCGGGCGCAGTGTCGGCGGCGGCGGCGGCGGGTGGGCCTTGCGCAGGCCCTGCTGGTTGCCATGGAGACTTTCCGCTCCCGCGTGTGCGGCGACAGCGGAGGTTCCTCCCCCGGAAGTGACGCACCCCGCCCCCTTAAGGCGGGCATCTGCTGAGCGTCCTCCCTTGCAGCCAATCAGGGACCACTGAGGTTGCTGTGGCCTCTTCATCAGGGCGGTTCCTGGTGTTCTCTCAGCCATTCCAACCAACAGGGCTTGCAAGGCTGTGTGTGTTGTCATTGGGTTTTCTTCGATAATTTACTTTTCTTCTTATTATGATTTTTTTTTTTGAGACGGAGTCTCACCCTGTCGACTAGGCTGGAGTGCAATGGCGTGATCTCCGCTCACTGCAACCTCAGCCTCGCGGATTCAAGCGATTCTCCTGCCTCAGCCTCCAGAGTAGCTGGGATTACCGGCGCCTGCTACCACACCTGGCTAATTTTTGTATTTTTAGTAGAGATGGGGGACTCACCATGTTGGCCTGACTGGTCTCAAACTCTTGACCTCAGGTGATCCACCCGCCTTGGCCTCCCGAAGTGCTGGGATTACAGGCGTGAGCCACGGCGCCAAGCCCTCATTGTGATTTGAATATAATTTAATGTAACAAATATAATGTAATATGACAAATGTTGACGTCAGAGAAGTAAAAAAACCTTTATGCTACTCACACTTCCTCCACCTAGAGATAGCAAATACTGGTTTATGTTTATATACACTCACTTAGTTGCCCAGGCTGGAATGCAGTAGCACCATCATAGCTCCCGCCACCGGGAACCCTGAGCTCGAGTTATCCTCCCACCTCAGCCTCCCCAGTAGCTGGGACACAGAGGCCACCACACCTAGCTAAGCAAGTAGTAATACTTCCGTACTTCCATCCAGTCATTTTTCTATATGTTCTACAATATATTAATTTTTTACTTTATGAATATTTGTAACCAGAATAGCACATTGAATTTTGAGCATTTTCCTATTGAAGATAGTTCAGAAGCATGATTTGCAGATATTGCCTGTGGTCCATGGAAATCCTGTACCACAATGTATTTAGCCATATCCTTTTTGATAGATCCTTATCTTGTTTACCATGCTAAAGTTTTATAAACTACACTTGTATATAAATCCCCACCCTTTTCTCTGCTGGGTTTCCCGGGGTGAATACCAAGGAGTGAAGATACTTGGCTGATATGCTTTGGCTGTGTCTCCACCCAAATCTCATCTTGAGTTGTAATTCCCACAATTCCAACATCGTGGGAGGTGACTGAATTATGTGGACGGGTCTCTCCTTCCCTGTTCTTGTGATAGTGAGTCTGAAGACATCTCATGGTTTTAAAAAGGGGAGTTTCCCTGCACAAGCTCTGAGTTTGCCTGCTGCCATTCATGTAAGACCTGACTTGTTCCTCCATGCCTTTCACCTTCTGCCATGATTGTGAGCCTCCCCAGCCATTCGGAACTGTGAGTCCAATAAACCTTTTTCTTTTGTAAATTGCCTAGTCTCGGATATGTCTATCAGCAGCGTGAAAACAGACTAATACACTGGCCGAAGGGTATAAACTGATTGATTCCAGGTCTGGATATTTCCAGCTTGACCTTGCTGAGACTCCTGCACACTCAGTTCCAAGCTGGCATGGCTGGAGAGAAAAAATACTGAGAAATAAAAATAAAAATTTAAGCCCCCCAACCAACTGAACAGACCCCTTCTTGGCCAGGGGACCCCAGAGAAACCTGGGAAGCTGAACTCCTGGCCATGATGGTATGGGAGGTTGGGCACACCTCGATATCTGCCTCCCATTCATAACCGATAACCACCATTAGGCCTTTTTCCCTAAGGGTCAAACAGAAATAGGCCCCTTTGAAAGACCTTAACATTGATATCAACCAACCACCTGACACTGCCCCTCCCTTTTCGTGGGACACAGCAACTGACCAGCATTCTTTCCTGATAAGAGACCACCAACAAAGGTGTGGGTCTGGCCAGTCTGTGGAGGATGTGCGGTGAAAGTTTTTGTGTCCTCTGCTTCACCTTTCGATGTTAGAGGGCTGAAAACTCCACCCTCAGATCATGCTGACACCGCCATTTTTTGTACATATGACCCATGAAGTGGCATGAAGGTCAGTTACACATGTGCATATTTCTCTTCTCATAAAATTCATGACTCCACCTGTAGCTTATTGAATATGTATATTTGGCCATCCTGTTCAACATAAACTTCTGTCTTACTCTTTCAACCCTTGAGGTGCCTGTTTATGGCTTCTGGCCGGAGGCTACCCTTCCCAGCCTGTCCAAATGGCCACCCTGCAGGCTGCAATCTTTTATGAGAAATAAAACTCTCCTTTCCAGGTTTATGAACCTCATCATTCTTCAGATAACAATATCCAGCATGCCAGTCTTTTGAGAACACAGTCTTCAAGGAGGCTGAAGCTGGCAACCATCTGACTCCTTAGGCAGGCCTGGGACAGAGCTAGACTCACTCAGACTTACAGTTTTCACTCAACAGAATTAGGGAATCAGGATGTTGTTACTGAGCAAATGGTCTTGCTGCCTGATGCACACAGAAGCCAATAACTATGGCACCAGCTTTCTTTTTTTTAGACAGAGTTTCACTCTGTATCCCAGGCTGGAGTCAGTGGCAGGATCTCAGCTCTTTGCAACCTCCACCTCCCATGTTCAAACGATTCTTCTGCCTCAGCCTCCCAAGTAGCTGGGACTACAGGTGTGCACTACCATACCTGGCTAATTTTTGTATTTTTAGTAGAGACAGGGTTTCACCATATTGGTCAGGCTGTTCTCGAACTCCTGACCTTGTGATCCACCTGCTTCGGCCTCCCAAAGTGCTGAGATGACAGGCATGAGCCACTGTGCCCAGTCGGCACCAGCTTTTGAGAAAAGAAAAGCTTTATTGCAAAACTAACTAGCAAGGAGAGGAGGTGGGCTCGAATCTGTCCCTGATTTGTGGTCTGGGGCAAGTTTTAAGGGATCAGATGGCAACAGAAAGAATTTTAAAATGTTGGCTTTGCCAGGGTCTGATTGGAGAGCTTCAGGTTTGATCATATATGGTAATGTATGTTAAAGTAGATTTTAGCCCCAGACCTTCCAAGCCGATGGACCCCCTTGCTTGTGAATAAGTTCTGTTCTTCAAGTTCTGGTCATGTCCTAGTCTTCTTGGTTCCAAGGAGAGGAATCATTGGTTCTGGGTGGTGTTAGAGGTCAAAGCTTTCTCTGTGGCACATGCCCATGCTACATGACTTACAGTTTTGGACTCTGTTATATGTAAAGGCAACTTGACATTTTGTTATCAACAAGTTAGACCTGTTATACCCAAAGCGAGTTTGAAGCAGAAGCGCCACACTCTGAGTTTGTTGAGAGTCGGTTTAATGCCGGGTGTCCGAGAGTCAGCTAGTGCTCAAACCTCTCGGCCCAGAACAAAAGGCAGTCACCATTTTTATATCTTCTCGTGGATTAGGGGTCAGAAAGCAAATTGTTACAGAAGGAGAAAAAGCAGATTAGGGGAGTGGGGATCTAGCAACAAAGATTCTATTTAAAGTTGTTTGTCAAGCAGGATGTGGGGTAGGCAGTTACACAGCTGCAGGTACAGGATGTATGGGCCACTGGGCCCTGTTTCTCAGAAAATAGGCTGCAAAATACCAGGTGCCTCAGGCTAAAAAGTTTCAGGAACAGAGGCCCTATAGCTCAGGGTGGTCAAGATGGAGTCAACAGAATTGCTTAAAATGGAATCACTGTAGCCAGGCTAGATTATCTCAGACCCAGTTTGGGTGGGTCCCACAGTTGCAATGTCAGAACTTGGAAAGGATACTTGTACCCCAGTGTGCCAAAGTATGCACCCTTTGGGACCAGGTGAAAACTTGTAGAGCATGAAGCAAGAGGGAAATGAGGGTGTTGGCTCATGCCTGTAATCCCAGTACTCTGGGAGGCTGAGGCAGACGGATCACGAGGTCAGGAGATTGAGACCATCCTGGCCAACATGGTGAAACCCTATCTCTACTAAAATACAAAAAAATTAGCCAGACATGGTGGTGCACACCTGTAGTCCCAGCTACTCAGGAGGCTGAGGCAGGGGAATCGCTTGAACCCGGGTAGCAGAAGATGCCATGAGCTGAGATTGTGCCAGTGCACTACAGCCTTGGCAACAGCAAGATTCCATATCACAAAAAAAAAAAATAGGGAAATGAGGAAGACTCTGCGTCCTTAAACTTCTTCCATGAGACCTTCCAAATCAGCCAGTGGTGGGAACTGACCTTGACTGAGGTCAATGACTTCAAAAGCAGATATGAGCCTGCAGCCTCCTACCCCTCCAAGTTCTTCTAAACACAGAGCAATCCCTTCCACTCCTGGGAGTCAATCCATCTGTCTCTCCGCCCTCAGTGCCACGGTTGAAGCTCCCCAGGCCCCTGGATGCTGTGCACATGAGGGAAGTGTCTGCTGCAATTTCAAGTATAGTTGACACCATACATCTTAAATTCCCAGGTGCACTGAATATCAGGTGCACCCCAATTTCAGAAATGATAACACATATGAAGAAATATGTAACCTACCTGTATTCCACCTTACTTCCAAGGGAAAATTAGATGGCAGCCCATAAAAATAGAGCAAAATTAAAATTAATGGAAATTTTTAAACAGGAGAAGAGTATTGGGCTTCTCATCCAGATCAAGGTATGGTTCATGCTCTGAGGTGCCTGTCTGGGCTGTGAACACAGAACAATAAAATATGCAAACAAAATGCTGAAAGGATAACAGTGAGCTCAGAAATAGATAAACTTCACAATGGTCCAGAAACACAAACTGAGTACTGACATGGGCCTGCAGGGCGCCAGACCTGAGGCATAATCAGGACCCAAGGCTGGGAACACAGCCAGTCTTCCTATTTAAAGCCAGCGGATTGGCGAAAGAGGAGTCACACCTATATCAGAAAAAAAGTCTGAAAAATTTGATTGAGTCATTTCATGGGGATCCGGTGTGAGAGTTTATGTGAAAGTGTGGCTATGGGGCAAAGAAGAGCACAGATACAGTCTCACGAATCTCATGTCCCCTGGTTTAACAAGTAGACCAAGAGGGTCAGGATTCCAAATCACCAATTAAATGTATATACATATATAATATACATATATGTATACATAAGTATGTATATATGTGTATGTATGTATATACATAAAATGTGTGTGTGTGTGTGTGTGTGTGTGTGTGTGTGTATTTCTGTACTGCAGACCAGGCATCAAATGGAGCCACCCCAAACTGCTAGACAGGAGAAGGGAGTAGCAAGAGAGAAAAAGAGACAAACTCTTTCAACACAAAATGAGCCTGAGATTCAAAACTCTGAAGCCCACAAAGATCTTATGCTTAGAATAATAGTCAAGAAAAATCAATAATTATAATATGAATTAACTCCAGAGGAATTAATTTCTGGGGAGAAGGAAGGATAATGAATGCTAATGGGTGTAGGGTTTTTTTGGGTGATGAATTGTTCTAGAATTAGTGTTAATGGCTGTACAACATTGTGGCTATACTAAAAACTACCAAGTTTATTTAAAATGTTGTGATATGTGAATTATGATTTTGAAAAAAATCAATGGCCATTTATGATCAAAACTCACAATGAGAACAAAGGGGAACTTCCTCAACTTGATAGGAAGTATCTACAAAAAACCTGTAACTAATGTTATACTTAATGGCCAAAGACAAAGTGCTTTCCCCCTAGGATGGAGAACCAGGTAATGATGTCGACTCCCACTGTTCTCATTCAGCATAGTGCTGGCAGTTCTAGCCAATGCAATAAGGCAAGAAAATGAAATAGAAATACATACAGATTGAAAATAAGAAGTAAAACTGTCCCTATTTTCAGAGGCATAATTGTGTATGTAGAAAATCCCAATGAATCTATACAACAAACAAACAATTAAAAACTTCCTACAACTAATAAGTAAGTTCAGCAAGGTTGTAGGATATGATATGAACATGCAAAAACCCATTGTATTTATATAGGCTAGCAATGAACACATTTACAGAAAAGTTAAAAATACAGTATCATGGGCCAGGCACAGTGGCCCATGCCTGTAATCCCAGCAACTTGGGAGGCCAAGGTGGGTGGATCACCTGAGGTCAGAAGTACGAGACCAGCCTGGCCAACATGGTGAAACCCAATCTCTAATAAAAATACAAAAAATTCATTTTGTAAATAGAGGCATTGTGGCAAATGCCTGTATTACCAGCTACTTGGGAGGCTAAAGCAAGAGAGTCACTTGAACCTAGGAGGCAAAGTTTGCAGTGAGCTAAGATTGCACTATTGTACTCCAGCCTGGGCGACAGAGCAAGACTTCTCAAAAATAAAAAATAAAAAGGTTGTTATAGTTGTAGAACTGTAAATGCCCACTGGTATTTTTTCTGGAAACATTTTTTTCTTAAGTATGGTCTATTCTATTCTTACTTCTTTGATAAAATCACTTACAGTCTAACTAAAAGTTGCATTCTTTGTTATAAATTACATCTGTGGACATTAGTTGACTGTTCTCTGCAGACCATATTTTAATTGAGAAAATGCTCTTCGTACAGGTGCTTAGGTGATAGGTGAGCTCAGAAAAAACTCTACTTAATGGAGGATATACTCAGTTCTTTTTTTTAAATTGAAATGTGTAAATATTCCAGCTCAAATATCTCCATAGATTCAATCATGCTCCCTTCATCCAGGGTAATTATCTTCATCAACAAATATTTTTATAAGCCAAAACTTATCCCCTCCCCCCTGGTCAAAACTGATTATTCTTTCAAATGTTTAATCAAATTTAGATGCTGCAAAAACAGTAGACCCTCTAGGTTTCCTTCCATTCCAATACCAAATATAAATTTTTCCCATTAAAACTAAGAATCTCATCAAAAGTTTCCCCCAACATGTTGAGATATTCCAAAAACAATTATGGGACTTAAAAGTTATACCTCGTACACCATTGGAGATCTCAGCATTTAATTTCTTCATCTCCTCCCTTGCTTTTGTAGGAATGAATTCAATGTTTCTCTCTTGGCACAGATTGTTTCTGATAATTACAATTCACTAGAGCTTCAAAGCTCAAAATTCTTGGCACTTGTTTATTGAACACATTGATTAAAGATTTCCAACAGATTTGAAAACAATGCAACAAAAATTTAGAGGACTTATTTATAAAATGTTGCGTCCCTCTCCAGGACATTAGGTTGATGTACAAAGGCCTCCAACATTTCGAGGGTCTGATTAATGACTCCAGCAAAGGCAGGACAACATGGAGGCTGAAGTCTGTTTTGGTAGTCACCACTAACTTTGTCACAATATTTTTCATAGCCCAATTTCTAGAACTGTGTATATGAAAAAAATTGTAAACATTTTAACAGCTTCTACTGTTAAAATATCTCATAAAATATCAGCAATGCTGTTATGTGTAAATTTTTGGTGCCACAAAAAAAAAATCAGCAATGGTACAAGGGATCTCTCAGCAAGGCAATCTTTACCTCCTGCAGAAAAGGTACTTTCACCAGCAAATCTGCCACGAGAATACAATGAACAAAGGTAAAGCAGATATATTTATCTTTTACGCATTTGGGGTCGTCCTTACTGCTGTGTCTGATCTCTGTTAGTTGGAGCCAGACCCCACAATCTAAACTAAAACCCGATTGACTAACAACTTAAAACTTTTCTAAACAGGTAAAAGCAATGGAGAACACAAAGGAAGCCCAAATAAGGAAGGGGCATAGGCTGCGAGCTGGGACATGCCTGTGAGCACGTCCAGCACTGGTATCTTGGTTAAAGTTCAGGACATAGAATGTACTACATGCCTGTAAGGATGTCCAACAGCTACATAGCATAGGACTTAACAAAGAGCTACTAGCAAAGAGCTACTAGCAAAGAGCAAGAAGGCTTTGAAGAAAGTGTTTAAAACAAACTATTATTTCACTTACGATTATTCTTTAACAAGAAAGGAAACTTTGAAGAGGAGCTTTCCTGTTTCTTAGAGATGCTTTGAATGCAAATATAAATAATAGGTTCACTTCAACCAATGCCAAGTACGCCTCTGCTCTACAGGTCTCTTAACTCGGTGAGAATACTGCTTTTTATCAGGGCGCTGTTGCAAAATCTCTCTCTTATTAAACTCTCCTCATCTACCTGGATTGAGTTTCTCTTTTGTTTTCATTTTGAGCTTATTTTGTTATTCAGATATTCTTCATCTTTTCTAAATTTTTATCTTTTTAATCTATCAACGGCTGACAGAGACATACTAAACCTTCCCAATATGGTAGTGAATTTATCGCTCTGTAATTCTGTCAATGTTTGCTTTTTGTATTTTGATTTCTATTATTAGATACATAAAATGTAATTGTTACATAATCCTAGTTAATTGAACTGTTCATTATGAGCAGCACTTTTAGTCTCTGGTCAAGTGGTTTATTTACATTAAAGTCAATTGGTCTGATGTTGATATAGTTGTAGCTTTCTTTCAGTAAGTGGCATTCAATTTTTCTATGCCTTTATGTTTTAGGTGTATCTACTGTTAATAGCCTATAGATAGATTTTTTTTCCCCTGAGAAGGAGTCTTGCTCTGTCACCCAGAGCTGGAGAGCAATGGTGCAATCTCGGCTCACTGCAACCTCCAACTCCCAAGTTCAAGGAATTCTCCTGCCTCAGCCTCCCGAATAGCTGGGATTACAGGTGCGCACCACCATGCCTGGCTAATTGTTGTGTTTTTAGTATAGACGGGTTTCACCACATTGGCCAGGTGGGTCTCAAACTCCTGACTAGATTTTTTTTTTCATTTCAGTATGACAATCTTTATACTTTTAACTGCAGAGTTTTACAAGTTTACTTCATTTATATTTATTGTAGTTATAGTTCTATTTGGATTCATTTCCACCAACACATTATGTGCTTTCAAATTGTGCTACCGATTCTGCTTTTTTCTAAACTTCCTTAACTCCTGTTGAATTAAATTCTTTTTCCTCATTCCAATTCCTCCCTCTATTAATTTGGAAGTTACAGCCTCTATTTTTATTCCTTTAGTGGTTTCCTTAGTAATTTTAGAAAAGAATTCTGAGATTCATCATAATCTTTACTCTTTTTCTAAACAACACAAGGGCCTGGTGCGGTGGCTCACACCTGTAATCCCAGCACTTTGGGAGGCCGAGGCGGGTGGATCACGAGGTCAAGAGATCGAGACCATCTTGGTCAACATAGTGAAACCCCGTCTCTACTAAAAATACAAAAATCAGCTGGGCACGGAGGCGCGTGCCTGTAATCCCAGCTACTCGGGAGGCTGAGGCAGGAGACTTGCTCGAACCTGGGAGACGGAGGTTGCAGTGAGCAGAGGTCGTGCCACTGCACTCCAGCCTGGCGCCTGGTGATGGAGTGAGACTCTGTCTCAACAACAAAAAAAAAACACAAGAACCTTAAGCCCCTGAACTCTGATCAGCCTCTTCCTGCTGTATGATATTGATGAATAATGTAAATATCTTTTAAGACCCCACAAAATGCTGGTTTTCTATGTCATCAGTTTTGTCCTGATTTACTCACATACTGAGCATTGTTTTTTGCTCATCATTCTTCCTTATTTATTGACTTTCTTTTAGAATTCTCTCTAGTGACAATCTTTTGAGGCAAATTCCTGCAGATTTATTTAATGTTTGAAGATGTCTTTATTTTACTTTCATTTTTTTCCTTTTCCTTTTTCTTTTTTTTTAGACACTGGTCACCGAGGCTGGAGTGCAGTGGCGCAATCTCATCTCACTGCAACCTCTGCCTCCAGGTTCAGGCAATTCTTGTGCCTCAGCCTCCTGAGTCACTGAGATTACAAGTACCCGCCACCATAGCTTGGCTAATTTTTTGTATTTTTAGTAGAGATGGGGGTTCACCATGTTGGGCCACGCTGGTCTCAAACTCCTGGCCTCAAGTGATCCTCCCACCTTAACCTCCCAAATTGCTGGGATTACAGGCGTGAGCCACCACATCTATTCTTTTTTTTCTTTTTTTTTTTTTAAGAAATGAGGTATCATTTTGTTGCCCAGGCTGACCTTAAATGCCTAGGCTCAAGTGATCCTCCTGCTTTGGCCTCCTAAAGTGCTGGGGTTACAGATATCAGAAACCACACCCAGCTATACAGTCATTCTTAAAAGTAATTTTTGCTAGGTAGATATTTTCTTTATGCATATTGAAGATATTTTTCACTATTTTCATACTACCATTTTTGCTGGTGAGAGCCAGCCATTGGTCCCTCCTCCTCCTTTTTTTTCTCTCCCTCCCCATCTCTCTCTCCCTCTCTCTTTCCTTCTCCCTTCTTCCCTTCCTCCCATCTCTGTTATTCTTTACCTAAGTGTGAATTTCTTTTATTTATTCTGTTTGAAATTGATTAGATTGTCTGATTTTAAGGATTGATGTCTCACATTCATTATGGAAATTCGTCTAAACATCTCCTATGTTTTTCACACAGACTCCCTAATCACCTCCTGGAACACAGGGGATGCTAAGTCCGTCCTTCTCAGTCCATGCTTCTCAATTCATGCTCCATGCCTTTATCTATGTCTCTCAACACCTCTTTCAGATTTTCTCCCACTTTGTCCCCCTGTGCCATGTTCTGGGTAATTTTTTCAGGTACAGTTTCCAGTTCATTGATTTTTTTTTTCACTTTCCCCTGCTGTATTGGAGGATGTGAGACATCCTTTATTTCCACATCGTTTACAAAAGTCATGGATAAAAGACCTAAAGCTATTTACACCGGAACCATGCAGTATTCTATGATTGCTAATTTAGCCTCACATTTGCCACTGATTGTCTAAATAGCCTCTCAATAGATCCATATGCAACAGAATTCTAACACCTTTATTTTATTGGTGGTAATTATCCTAGAGAATTCTGACATGTCCCAGTATGAACTGGTGACCTTCTACATCCTGGGATCTGCCTTCATGAATCCCTTCTAAGGATTCTCTTCATTTCTCCCTCGAGTTGAATGCCCTGCTTCTTTTTCCTCTGCCTTCCTTCTTTTCGTTTATTTCCTCGTTTGGTGGTGAAAACCCCTTAGCAGCCTTCTCAGCCACTGTTGGCCAGGCTGGCCTCAAACTCCTGACCTCAAGTGATCCGCCCACCTCGGCCTCCCAAAGTGCTAGGACTACAGGTGTGAGCCACCACGCGTGGCCACACACCATCCTTCATCCCATTTCCCCACACTTGGCTCTTTCTAGCTTTGCTTGCTCCTCTCTGGAAAAGAAAGGTCCTTTCTGTCTAACTCTGGAGACGCTCGCAGACCTCATGGGCGGAGTGTTCTAGTATAGTATTTCCCCTCCACCCACTCACAATAGTCCTTTTGAATAGTCTTTCTTTACTACATCGAAATTTGTGTTTCCTCTGCCAGCATCAGCCTCAGGGAGAAGAATCAGGGCCAGACCACCTCTTAGCCAGGTACTCTTCATCCCTCTTCCGGGGGTTCTTCGGGGTAAGTCAGGGCTTTTCAGATATCCCCCACACCTGTTCTGATTCACCTTTCTCAGAGCTGCTGGGTCAGGGGCTGCGTGTGTCTTCCTGCTTCCCAAATCTTCCTTCCATCATTTCCTGTCCTGTTCTCTTTGTCCTTGTGGATTAACATCTGTAAAAATCCACCGAGAGTCAGGCTCGTGGGTTTGAAGAGGGAGGAAGAGAAATAGTGTATGTTTCATACACCATCTTTGCCAGCCTAATTTCCATCCTAATGTCTGCATCTATTTTTATCTTGTTTACTGTAGGAATAATGTTTCCATCATCCTAAGACACAGATTGTTCAAAGTGTGAATGTTTCTGAAATCAGCGAATTCATCTTAACAGTGGCTGTCAAAGACCTGGCCAGTCCCAGGCCTCGGTGGGCATAGAGTGACCCCACCCTCCAAACTAAGAGGGTTGAGCAAGTCATCCTACTCAAGGGAGACCCAGCTGCACAGGCCAGAGGGTGTGACCTCAGCCCACTCAGTGTCCCCTCAGTTAATTTGTGGACAGCGGTGGCACCGCAGCACTTAGACTGAAACCTAATCTGACTTTAGCATTGGGTTTCATGGGACAAGATGATGAAGTACACAAGCCAAACATTGGTTTCTCCTCTTCGGTCGTCTCAGGCTGCCTGGGGAAGTGACGAGTCGTCCACATGGAAATGAGGAATCTGCACAGCTGTCCACACCATCGGCAGCTTCGACACAAGTCAATGCCTGCACTTGGAGAGGGGTTCTCTCTTACCTCTTTTTTTTATTGGAGATGGAGTCTCGCTCTGTCACCAAGGCTGGGGTACAATGGCACGATCTCGGCTCACTGCAATCTCTGCCTCCCAGTTTAAGTGATTCTCCTGCCTCAGCCTCCTGAGCAGCTGGGATTACAGGTGCCCGTCATCATGCCTGGCTAATTTTTGTATTTTTGGTAGAGATGGGGTTTCTCCTGACCTCAAGTGATCCATCTGCCTTGGCCTCCCAAAACTCTGGGATTACAGGTGTAAGCCACTGCACACAGTCCCTCCTTACCCTTTGAGGCTTACGTGTGAAACTGCATTGGCATCTGTATCAGTCAGCGATGCAGCATAACAAACCACCCCAAACTCAACCGCTTCAAACAAAAATCAAGTCTTCCCTCCCACATGTCTATGGTTAGCTGGAAGTCAGTGAACAAGGATTGGACCAGGCTTGACCCTAAGCTGCAGGTTGAATCCACGTGTGCTCCACCTGTGTTCATTTGTGGCTGCAAGCCAAAGCAGCAGCAGCTACCTTAGGGCAGCCCTTCTCCTGGGTGGCAGAAGTGCAATGTGCTGAGGCCACTTCATCCGTGTATTTTGGGTCTTTACATCGGCAAAACCACTCATTTCCACTTGACCAAAACAAGTCACACCAATAAGTGGAACCAATGTAGGTCAAAGGACCAGGTCCAGCACCAAGGGGTGAAGAAGTGCCATACCTCATGGGGGTGGGGGCGGGGATCGAATATCCTGGAACAATAATCTGTCTCAGCATCTTTATACTCACAGCCTGTCTCTCTTAATGGCAGCTGAAAAAGGCTGGGCACCTTGGCTCACACCTGTAATCCCAGCACGTTGGGAAGCTGAGGCAGGTGGATCACCTGAAGTCAGGAGTTCAAGAGCAGCCTGGCCAACATGGTAAAACCCCGTCTCTACTAAAATGACAAAAATTAGTCAGGCGTTACAGTCAGGTGGGCCCCTGTAATCCCAGCAAACTGTAGAGGCTGAGGCAGGAGAATTGCTTGAACCCAGGAGGCACAGGTTGCAGTGAGACAAGATCATGCCACCTCACTCCAGCCTGGGTGAAAGAGTGAAACTCCATCTCAAAAAACAAAAAGGAAAAAAAACCTTCCTATACTCACCCCACCACTTCCCTTCCTACATCAGATATGTGTTCCCAGAGCAACCAGAGCTACTATTCTGTAGCTCCCTGGACACTGGCTGGCTGTTCCAGAATTTAACTGAATTCTGAGACTACTTACCTGGCATTAGTGCAGACCTCACCAGTTAAGGGCCAGAACCACAAGAATGTCCTCCACTTCAGACACCAGTTGCAAGTATTGAATCCCCAAGTCAGCCACATTTCCATTCAACTTTGCTACAAATTGACTCTAAGTCAGCGATGACCTCCTCCTCAGTTTCGATGAATGTTTTGGTAGAGAATGTTTTGGTAGAGGCATCACTCAGAGACAGAGGCACTCATCATCCTGAACACCCATCCCTGGAGTGCTTCAATAGGTCCATGTGACTGCTGTGATATTGTGATATAATTGGAAGTGCATATTTTGGTCTTTGTCCCTGGCTCCGGGCGAGGGCTCTGAAAACCCTTACAATCTCCTGAGTGACAGGGGTGCTGGGAAAACCTTTTGTTCTAACATTTGGTCTGTGACCCTGGTTCCTGACAGTGATTCTGAATCCCCTGGAATTTCTGGGGAGATAGAAGCATCTTTTATTCTAATGAGGTGATGCTTGGTGGCTACTGGCAGGGGTGGGGGGAGGTTAAGTGCTAGAAAGACCCAGAACAATTAGAAATCTGAAGCTTTCAACTCCACCTGCCACCCTCCAGGCAGGGGAGAGGGGCTGGAGATTGAGCTCATTATCGGACTTGCCTACATAATGAAGTCTGAACTACAGGGCGTGGAGAGACGCTGGGTGAGTGAACACATGCAGGTGCCAGTGGGGCGGTGCACCCCAATTCCAGGGTGACAGAAGCTCTGGTGCTTGGGGCCCTCCCAGGCCTCGCCCTGTGTGCCTCTTCCTTGCTATTCACCTGCATTCTTTATCATATCCTTTATAATAGACCAGGGAGCACAAGTGAAGCATTTCCCTGAGATCTGAGTCCTGGCGAATTCATCGAAACTGAGGAGGAGGTCATCGCTGACTTAGAGTCAATTTGTAGCAAAGTTGAATGGAAATGTGGCTGACTTGGGGATTCAATACTTGCAACTGGTGTCTGAAGTGGAGGACATTCTTGTGGTTCTGGCCCTTAACTGGTGAGGTCTGCACTAATGCCAGGTAAGTAGTCTCAGAATTCAGTTAAATTCTGGAACAGCCAGCCAGTGTCCAGGGAGCTACAGAATAGTAGCTCTGGTTGCTCTGGGAACACATATCTGATGTAGGAAGGGAAGTGGTGGGGTGAGTATAGGAAGGTTTTTTTTCCTTTTTGTTTTTTGAGATGGAGTTTCACTCTTTCACCCAGGCTGGAGTGAGGTGGCATGATCTTGTCTCACTGCAACCTCTGCCTCCTGGGTTCAAGCAATTCTCCTGCCTCAGCCTCTACAGTTTGCTGGGATTACAGGGGCCCACCTGACTGTAACGCCTGACTAATTTTTGTCATTTTAGTAGAGACGGGGTTTTACCATGTTGGCCAGGCTGCTCTTGAACTCCTGACTTCAGGTGATCCACCTGCCTCAGCTTCCCAACGTGCTGGGATTACAGGTGTGAGCCAAGGTGCCCAGCCTTTTTCAGCTGCCATTAAGAGAGACAGGCTGTGAGTATAAAGATGCTGAGACAGATTATTGTTCCAGGATATTCGATCCCCGCCCCCACCCCCATGAGGTATGGCACTTCTTCACCCCTTGGTGCTGGACCTGGTCCTTTGACCTACATTGGTTCCACTTATTGGTGTGACTTGTTTTGGTCAAGTGGAAATGAGTGGTTTTGCCGATGTAAAGACCCAAAATACACGGATGAAGTGGCCTCAGCACATTGCACTTCTGCCACCCAGGAGAAGGGCTGCCCTAAGGTAGCTGCTGCTGCTTTGGCTTGCAGCCACAAATGAACACAGGTGGAGCACACGTGGATTCAACCTGCAGCTTAGGGTCAAGCCTGGTCCAATCCTTGTTCACTGACTTCCAGCTAACCATAGACATGTGGGAGGGAAGACTTGATTTTTGTTTGAAGCGGTTGAGTTTGGGGTGGTTTGTTATGCTGCATCGCTGACTGATACAGATGCCAATGCAGTTTCACACGTAAGCCTCAAAGGGTAAGGAGGGACTGTGTGCAGTGGCTTACACCTGTAATCCCAGAGTTTTGGGAGGCCAAGGCAGATGGATCACTTGAGGTCAGGAGAAACCCCATCTCTACCAAAAATACAAAAATTAGCCAGGCATGATGACGGGCACCTGTAATCCCAGCTGCTCAGGAGGCTGAGGCAGGAGAATCACTTAAACTGGGAGGCAGAGATTGCAGTGAGCCGAGATCGTGCCATTGTACCCCAGCCTTGGTGACAGAGCGAGACTCCATCTCCAATAAAAAAAAGAGGTAAGAGAGAACCCCTCTCCAAGTGCAGGCATTGACTTGTGTCGAAGCTGCCGATGGTGTGGACAGCTGTGCAGATTCCTCATTTCCATGTGGACGACTCGTCACTTCCCCAGGCAGCCTGAGACGACCGAAGAGGAGAAACCAATGTTTGGCTTGTGTACTTCATCATCTTGTCCCATGAAACCCAATGCTAAAGTCAGATTAGGTTTCAGTCTAAGTGCTGCGGTGCCACCGCTGTCCACAAATTAACTGAGGGGACACTGAGTGGGCTGAGGTCACACCCTCTGGCCTGTGCAGCTGGGTCTCCCTTGAGTAGGATGACTTGCTCAACCCTCTTAGTTTGGAGGGTGGGGTCACTCTATGCCCACCGAGGCCTGGGACTGGCCAGGTCTTTGACAGCCACTGTTAAGATGAATTCGCTGATTTCAGAAACATTCACACTTTGAACAATCTGTGTCTTAGGATGATGGAAACATTATTCCTACAGTAAACAAGATAAAAATAGATGCAGACATTAGGATGGAAATTAGGCTGGCAAAGACGGTGTATGAAACATACACTATTTCTCTTCCTCCCTCTTCAAACCCACGAGCCTGACTCTCGGTGGATTTTTACAGATGTTAATCCACAAGGACAAAGAGAACAGGACAGGAAATGATGGAAGGAAGATTTGGGAAGCAGGAAGACACACGCAGCCCCTGACCCAGCAGCTCTGAGAAAGGTGAATCAGAACAGGTGTGGGGGATATCTGAAAAGCCCTGACTTACCCCGAAGAACCCCCGGAAGAGGGATGAAGAGTACCTGGCTAAGAGGTGGTCTGGCCCTGATTCTTCTCCCTGAGGCTGATGCTGGCAGAGGAAACACAAATTTCGATGTAGTAAAGAAAGACTATTCAAAAGGACTATTGTGAGTGGGTGGAGGGGAAATACTATACTAGAACACTCCGCCCATGAGGTCTGCGAGCGTCTCCAGAGTTAGACAGAAAGGACCTTTCTTTTCCAGAGAGGAGCAAGCAAAGCTAGAAAGAGCCAAGTGTGGGGAAATGGGATGAAGGATGGTGTGTGGCCACGCGTGGTGGCTCACACCTGTAGTCCTAGCACTTTGGGAGGCCGAGGTGGGCGGATCACTTGAGGTCAGGAGTTTGAGGCCAGCCTGGCCAACAGTGGCTGAGAAGGCTGCTAAGGGGTTTTCACCACCAAACGAGGAAATAAACGAAAAGAAGGAAGGCAGAGGAAAAAGAAGCAGGGCATTCAACTCGAGGGAGAAATGAAGAGAATCCTTAGAAGGGATTCATGAAGGCAGATCCCAGGATGTAGAAGGTCACCAGTTCATACTGGGACATGTCAGAATTCTCTAGGATAATTACCACCAATAAAATAAAGGTGTTAGAATTCTGTTGCATATGGATCTATTGAGAGGCTATTTAGACAATCAGTGGCAAATGTGAGGCTAAATTAGCAATCATAGAATACTGCATGGTTCCGGTGTAAATAGCTTTAGGTCTTTTATCCATGACTTTTGTAAACGATGTGGAAATAAAGGATGTCTCACATCCTCCAATACAGCAGGGGAAAGTGAAAAAAAAAATCAATGAACTGGAAACTGTACCTGAAAAAATTACCCAGAACATGGCACAGGGGGACAAAGTGGGAGAAAATCTGAAAGAGGTGTTGAGAGACATAGATAAAGGCATGGAGCATGAATTGAGAAGCATGGACTGAGAAGGACGGACTTAGCATCCCCTGTGTTCCAGGAGGTGATTAGGGAGTCTGTGTGAAAAACATAGGAGATGTTTAGACGAATTTCCATAATGAATGTGAGACATCAATCCTTAAAATCAGACAATCTAATCAATTTCAAACAGAATAAATAAAAGAAATTCACACTTAGGTAAAGAATAACAGAGATGGGAGGAAGGGAAGAAGGGAGAAGGAAAGAGAGAGGGAGAGAGAGATGGGGAGGGAGAGAAAAAAAAGGAGGAGGAGGGACCAATGGCTGGCTCTCACCAGCAAAAATGGTAGTATGAAAATAGTGAAAAATATCTTCAATATGCATAAAGAAAATATCTACCTAGCAAAAATTACTTTTAAGAATGACTGTATAGCTGGGTGTGGTTTCTGATATCTGTAACCCCAGCACTTTAGGAGGCCAAAGCAGGAGGATCACTTGAGCCTAGGCATTTAAGGTCAGCCTGGGCAACAAAATGATACCTCATTTCTTAAAAAAAAAAAAAGAAAAAAAAGAATAGATGTGGTGGCTCACGCCTGTAATCCCAGCAATTTGGGAGGTTAAGGTGGGAGGATCACTTGAGGCCAGGAGTTTGAGACCAGCGTGGCCCAACATGGTGAACCCCCATCTCTACTAAAAATACAAAAAATTAGCCAAGCTATGGTGGCGGGTACTTGTAATCTCAGTGACTCAGGAGGCTGAGGCACAAGAATTGCCTGAACCTGGAGGCAGAGGTTGCAGTGAGATGAGATTGCGCCACTGCACTCCAGCCTCGGTGACCAGTGTCTAAAAAAAAAGAAAAAGGAAAAGGAAAAAAATGAAAGTAAAATAAAGACATCTTCAAACATTAAATAAATCTGCAGGAATTTGCCTCAAAAGATTGTCACTAGAGAGAATTCTAAAAGAAAGTCAATAAATAAGGAAGAATGATGAGCAAAAAACAATGCTCAGTATGTGAGTAAATCAGGACAAAACTGATGACATAGAAAACCAGCATTTTGTGGGGTCTTAAAAGATATTTACATTATTCATCAATATCATACAGCAGGAAGAGGCTGATCAGAGTTCAGGGGCTTAAGGTTCTTGTGTTTTTTTTTTGTTGTTGAGACAGAGTCTCACTCCATCACCAGGCGCCAGGCTGGAGTGCAGTGGCACGACCTCTGCTCACTGCAACCTCCGTCTCCCAGGTTCGAGCAAGTCTCCTGCCTCAGCCTCCCGAGTAGCTGGGATTACAGGCACGCGCCTCCGTGCCCAGCTGATTTTTGTATTTTTAGTAGAGACGGGGTTTCACTATGTTGACCAAGATGGTCTCGATCTCTTGACCTCGTGATCCACCCGCCTCGGCCTCCCAAAGTGCTGGGATTACAGGTGTGAGCCACCGCACCAGGCCCTTGTGTTGTTTAGAAAAAGAGTAAAGATTATGATGAATCTCAGAATTCTTTTCTAAAATTACTAAGGAAACCACTAAAGGAATAAAAATAGAGGCTGTAACTTCCAAATTAATAGAGGGAGGAATTGGAATGAGGAAAAAGAATTTAATTCAACAGGAGTTAAGGAAGTTTAGAAAAAAGCAGAATCGGTAGCACAATTTGAAAGCACATAATGTGTTGGTGGAAATGAATCCAAATAGAACTATAACTACAATAAATATAAATGAAGTAAACTTGTAAAACTCTGCAGTTAAAAGTATAAAGATTGTCATACTGAAATGAAAAAAAAAATCTAGTCAGGAGTTTGAGACCCACCTGGCCAATGTGGTGAAACCCGTCTATACTAAAAACACAACAATTAGCCAGGCATGGTGGTGCGCACCTGTAATCCCAGCTATTCGGGAGGCTGAGGCAGGAGAATTCCTTGAACTTGGGAGTTGGAGGTTGCAGTGAGCCGAGATTGCACCATTGCTCTCCAGCTCTGGGTGACAGAGCAAGACTCCTTCTCAGGGGAAAAAAAATCTATCTATAGGCTATTAACAGTAGATACACCTAAAACATAAAGGCATAGAAAAATTGAATGCCACTTACTGAAAGAAAGCTACAACTATATCAACATCAGACCAATTGACTTTAATGTAAATAAACCACTTGACCAGAGACTAAAAGTGCTGCTCATAATGAACAGTTCAATTAACTAGGATTATGTAACAATTACATTTTATGTATCTAATAATAGAAATCAAAATACAAAAAGCAAACATTGACAGAATTACAGAGCGATAAATTCACTACCATATTGGGAAGGTTTAGTATGTCTCTGTCAGCCGTTGATAGATTAAAAAGATAAAAATTTAGAAAAGATGAAGAATATCTGAATAACAAAATAAGCTCAAAATGAAAACAAAAGAGAAACTCAATCCAGGTAGATGAGGAGAGTTTAATAAGAGAGAGATTTTGCAACAGCGCCCTGATAAAAAGCAGTATTCTCACCGAGTTAAGAGACCTGTAGAGCAGAGGCGTACTTGGCATTGGTTGAAGTGAACCTATTATTTATATTTGCATTCAAAGCATCTCTAAGAAACAGGAAAGCTCCTCTTCAAAGTTTCCTTTCTTGTTAAAGAATAATCGTAAGTGAAATAATAGTTTGTTTTAAACACTTTCTTCAAAGCCTTCTTGCTCTTTGCTAGTAGCTCTTTGCTAGTAGCTCTTTGTTAAGTCCTATGCTATGTAGCTGTTGGACATCCTTACAGGCATGTAGTACATTCTATGTCCTGAACTTTAACCAAGATACCAGTGCTGGACGTGCTCACAGGCATGTCCCAGCTCGCAGCCTATGCCCCTTCCTTATTTGGGCTTCCTTTGTGTTCTCCATTGCTTTTACCTGTTTAGAAAAGTTTTAAGTTGTTAGTCAATCGGGTTTTAGTTTAGATTGTGGGGTCTGGCTCCAACTAACAGAGATCAGACACAGCAGTAAGGACGACCCCAAATGCGTAAAAGATAAATATATCTGCTTTACCTTTGTTCATTGTATTCTCGTGGCAGATTTGCTGGTGAAAGTACCTTTTCTGCAGGAGGTAAAGATTGCCTTGCTGAGAGATCCCTTGTACCATTGCTGATTTTTTTTTTGTGGCACCAAAAATTTACACATAACAGCATTGCTGATATTTTATGAGATATTTTAACAGTAGAAGCTGTTAAAATGTTTACAATTTTTTTCATATACACAGTTCTAGAAATTGGGCTATGAAAAATATTGTGACAAAGTTAGTGGTGACTACCAAAACAGACTTCAGCCTCCATGTTGTCCTGCCTTTGCTGGAGTCATTAATCAGACCCTCGAAATGTTGGAGGCCTTTGTACATCAACCTAATGTCCTGGAGAGGGACGCAACATTTTATAAATAAGTCCTCTAAATTTTTGTTGCATTGTTTTCAAATCTGTTGGAAATCTTTAATCAATGTGTTCAATAAACAAGTGCCAAGAATTTTGAGCTTTGAAGCTCTAGTGAATTGTAATTATCAGAAACAATCTGTGCCAAGAGAGAAACATTGAATTCATTCCTACAAAAGCAAGGGAGGAGATGAAGAAATTAAATGCTGAGATCTCCAATGGTGTACGAGGTATAACTTTTAAGTCCCATAATTGTTTTTGGAATATCTCAACATGTGGGGGGAAACTTTTGATGAGATTCTTAGTTTTAATGGGAAAAATTTATATTTGGTATTGGAATGGAAGGAAACCTAGAGGGTCTACTGTTTTTGCAGCATCTAAATTTGATTAAACATTTGAAAGAATAATCAGTTTTGACCAGGGGGGAGGGGATAAGTTTTGGCTTATAAAAATATTTGTTGATGAAGATAATTACCCTGGATGAAGGGAGCATGATTGAATCTATGGAGATATTTGAGCTGGAATATTTACACATTTCAATTTAAAAAAAAGAACTGAGTATATCCTCCATTAAGTAGAGTTTTTTCTGAGCTCACCTATCACCTAAGCACCTGTACGAAGAGCATTTTCTCAATTAAAATATGGTCTGCAGAGAACAGTCAACTAATGTCCACAGATGTAATTTATAACAAAGAATGCAACTTTTAGTTAGACTGTAAGTGATTTTATCAAAGAAGTAAGAATAGAATAGACCATACTTAAGAAAAAAATGTTTCCAGAAAAAATACCAGTGGGCATTTACAGTTCTACAACTATAACAACCTTTTTATTTTTTATTTTTGAGAAGTCTTGCTCTGTCGCCCAGGCTGGAGTACAATAGTGCAATCTTAGCTCACTGCAAACTTTGCCTCCTAGGTTCAAGTGACTCTCTTGCTTTAGCCTCCCAAGTAGCTGGTAATACAGGCATTTGCCACAATGCCTCTATTTACAAAATGAATTTTTTGTATTTTTATTAGAGATTGGGTTTCACCATGTTGGCCAGGCTGGTCTCGTACTTCTGACCTCAGGTGATCCACCCACCTTGGCCTCCCAAGTTGCTGGGATTACAGGCATGGGCCACTGTGCCTGGCCCATGATACTGTATTTTTAACTTTTCTGTAAATGTGTTCATTGCTAGCCTATATAAATACAATGGGTTTTTGCATGTTCATATCATATCCTACAACCTTGCTGAACTTACTTATTAGTTGTAGGAAGTTTTTAATTGTTTGTTTGTTGTATAGATTCATTGGGATTTTCTACATACACAATTATGCCTCTGAAAATAGGGACAGTTTTACTTCTTATTTTCAATCTGTATGTATTTCTATTTCATTTTCTTGCCTTATTGCATTGGCTAGAACTGCCAGCACTATGCTGAATGAGAACAGTGGGAGTCGACATCATTACCTGGTTCTCCATCCTAGGGGGAAAGCACTTTGTCTTTGGCCATTAAGTATAACATTAGTTACAGGTTTTTTGTAGATACTTCCTATCAAGTTGAGGAAGTTCCCCTTTGTTCTCATTGTGAGTTTTGATCATAAATGGCCATTGATTTTTTTCAAAATCATAATTCACATATCACAACATTTTAAATAAACTTGGTAGTTTTTAGTATAGCCACAATGTTGTACAGCCATTAACACTAATTCTAGAACAATTCATCACCCAAAAAAACCCTACACCCATTAGCATTCATTATCCTTCCTTCTCCCCAGAAATTAATTCCTCTGGAGTTAATTCATATTATAATTATTGATTTTTCTTGACTATTATTCTAAGCATAAGATCTTTGTGGGCTTCAGAGTTTTGAATCTCAGGCTCATTTTGTGTTGAAAGAGTTTGTCTCTTTTTCTCTCTTGCTACTCCCTTCTCCTGTCTAGCAGTTTGGGGTGGCTCCATTTGATGCCTGGTCTGCAGTACAGAAATACACACACACACACACACACACACACATTTTATGTATATACATACATACACATATATACATACTTATGTATACATATATGTATATTATATATGTATATACATTTAATTGGTGATTTGGAATCCTGACCCTCTTGGTCTACTTGTTAAACCAGGGGACATGAGATTCGTGAGACTGTATCTGTGCTCTTCTTTGCCCCATAGCCACACTTTCACATAAACTCTCACACCGGATCCCCATGAAATGACTCAATCAAATTTTTCAGACTTTTTTTCTGATATAGGTGTGACTCCTCTTTCGCCAATCCGCTGGCTTTAAATAGGAAGACTGGCTGTGTTCCCAGCCTTGGGTCCTGATTATGCCTCAGGTCTGGCGCCCTGCAGGCCCATGTCAGTACTCAGTTTGTGTTTCTGGACCATTGTGAAGTTTATCTATTTCTGAGCTCACTGTTATCCTTTCAGCATTTTGTTTGCATATTTTATTGTTCTGTGTTCACAGCCCAGACAGGCACCTCAGAGCATGAACCATACCTTGATCTGGATGAGAAGCCCAATACTCTTCTCCTGTTTAAAAATTTCCATTAATTTTAATTTTGCTCTATTTTTATGGGCTGCCATCTAATTTTCCCTTGGAAGTAAGGTGGAATACAGGTAGGTTACATATTTCTTCATATGTGTTATCATTTCTGAAATTGGGGTGCACCTGATATTCAGTGCACCTGGGAATTTAAGATGTATGGTGTCAACTATACTTGAAATTGCAGCAGACACTTCCCTCATGTGCACAGCATCCAGGGGCCTGGGGAGCTTCAACCGTGGCACTGAGGGCGGAGAGACAGATGGATTGACTCCCAGGAGTGGAAGGGATTGCTCTGTGTTTAGAAGAACTTGGAGGGGTAGGAGGCTGCAGGCTCATATCTGCTTTTGAAGTCATTGACCTCAGTCAAGGTCAGTTCCCACCACTGGCTGATTTGGAAGGTCTCATGGAAGAAGTTTAAGGACGCAGAGTCTTCCTCATTTCCCTATTTTTTTTTTTTGTGATATGGAATCTTGCTGTTGCCAAGGCTGTAGTGCACTGGCACAATCTCAGCTCATGGCATCTTCTGCTACCCGGGTTCAAGCGATTCCCCTGCCTCAGCCTCCTGAGTAGCTGGGACTACAGGTGTGCACCACCATGTCTGGCTAATTTTTTTGTATTTTAGTAGAGATAGGGTTTCACCATGTTGGCCAGGATGGTCTCAATCTCCTGACCTCGTGATCCGTCTGCCTCAGCCTCCCAGAGTACTGGGATTACAGGCATGAGCCAACACCCTCATTTCCCTCTTGCTTCATGCTCTACAAGTTTTCACCTGGTCCCAAAGGGTGCATACTTTGGCACACTGGGGTACAAGTATCCTTTCCAAGTTCTGACATTGCAACTGTGGGACCCACCCAAACTGGGTCTGAGATAATCTAGCCTGGCTACAGTGATTCCATTTTAAGCAATTCTGTTGACTCCATCTTGACCACCCTGAGCTATAGGGCCTCTGTTCCTGAAACTTTTTAGCCTGAGGCACCTGGTATTTTGCAGCCTATTTTCTGAGAAACAGGGCCCAGTGGCCCATACATCCTGTACCTGCAGCTGTGTAACTGCCTACCCCACATCCTGCTTGACAAACAACTTTAAATAGAATCTTTGTTGCTAGATCCCCACTCCCCTAATCTGCTTTTTCTCCTTCTGTAACAATTTGCTTTCTGACCCCTAATCCACGAGAAGATATAAAAATGGTGACTGCCTTTTGTTCTGGGCCGAGAGGTTTGAGCACTAGCTGACTCTCGGACACCCGGCATTAAACCGACTCTCAACAAACTCAGAGTGTGGCGCTTCTGCTTCAAACTCGCTTTGGGTATAACAGGTCTAACTTGTTGATAACAAAATGTCAAGTTGCCTTTACATATAACAGAGTCCAAAACTGTAAGTCATGTAGCATGGGCATGTGCCACAGAGAAAGCTTTGACCTCTAACACCACCCAGAACCAATGATTCCTCTCCTTGGAACCAAGAAGACTAGGACATGACCAGAACTTGAAGAACAGAACTTATTCACAAGCAAGGGGGTCCATCGGCTTGGAAGGTCTGGGGCTAAAATCTACTTTAACATACATTACCATATATGATCAAACCTGAAGCTCTCCAATCAGACCCTGGCAAAGCCAACATTTTAAAATTCTTTCTGTTGCCATCTGATCCCTTAAAACTTGCCCCAGACCACAAATCAGGGACAGATTCGAGCCCACCTCCTCTCCTTGCTAGTTAGTTTTGCAATAAAGCTTTTCTTTTCTCAAAAGCTGGTGCCGACTGGGCACAGTGGCTCATGCCTGTCATCTCAGCACTTTGGGAGGCCGAAGCAGGTGGATCACAAGGTCAGGAGTTCGAGAACAGCCTGACCAATATGGTGAAACCCTGTCTCTACTAAAAATACAAAAATTAGCCAGGTATGGTAGTGCACACCTGTAGTCCCAGCTACTTGGGAGGCTGAGGCAGAAGAATCGTTTGAACATGGGAGGTGGAGGTTGCAAAGAGCTGAGATCCTGCCACTGACTCCAGCCTGGGATACAGAGTGAAACTCTGTCTAAAAAAAAGAAAGCTGGTGCCATAGTTATTGGCTTCTGTGTGCATCAGGCAGCAAGACCATTTGCTCAGTAACAACATCCTGATTCCCTAATTCTGTTGAGTGAAAACTGTAAGTCTGAGTGAGTCTAGCTCTGTCCCAGGCCTGCCTAAGGAGTCAGATGGTTGCCAGCTTCAGCCTCCTTGAAGACTGTGTTCTCAAAAGACTGGCATGCTGGATATTGTTATCTGAAGAATGATGAGGTTCATAAACCTGGAAAGGAGAGTTTTATTTCTCATAAAAGATTGCAGCCTGCAGGGTGGCCATTTGGACAGGCTGGGAAGGGTAGCCTCCGGCCAGAAGCCATAAACAGGCACCTCAAGGGTTGAAAGAGTAAGACAGAAGTTTATGTTGAACAGGATGGCCAAATATACATATTCAATAAGCTACAGGTGGAGTCATGAATTTTATGAGAAGAGAAATATGCACATGTGTAACTGACCTTCATGCCACTTCATGGGTCATATGTACAAAAAATGGCGGTGTCAGCATGATCTGAGGGTGGAGTTTTCAGCCCTCTAACATCGAAAGGTGAAGCAGAGGACACAAAAACTTTCACCGCACATCCTCCACAGACTGGCCAGACCCACACCTTTGTTGGTGGTCTCTTATCAGGAAAGAATGCTGGTCAGTTGCTGTGTCCCACGAAAAGGGAGGGGCAGTGTCAGGTGGTTGGTTGATATCAATGTTAAGGTCTTTCAAAGGGGCCTATTTCTGTTTGACCCTTAGGGAAAAAGGCCTAATGGTGGTTATCGGTTATGAATGGGAGGCAGATATCGAGGTGTGCCCAACCTCCCATACCATCATGGCCAGGAGTTCAGCTTCCCAGGTTTCTCTGGGGTCCCCTGGCCAAGAAGGGGTCTGTTCAGTTGGTTGGGGGGCTTAAATTTTTATTTTTATTTCTCAGTATTTTTTCTCTCCAGCCATGCCAGCTTGGAACTGAGTGTGCAGGAGTCTCAGCAAGGTCAAGCTGGAAATATCCAGACCTGGAATCAATCAGTTTATACCCTTCGGCCAGTGTATTAGTCTGTTTTCACGCTGCTGATAGACATATCCGAGACTAGGCAATTTACAAAAGAAAAAGGTTTATTGGACTCACAGTTCCGAATGGCTGGGGAGGCTCACAATCATGGCAGAAGGTGAAAGGCATGGAGGAACAAGTCAGGTCTTACATGAATGGCAGCAGGCAAACTCAGAGCTTGTGCAGGGAAACTCCCCTTTTTAAAACCATGAGATGTCTTCAGACTCACTATCACAAGAACAGGGAAGGAGAGACCCGTCCACATAATTCAGTCACCTCCCACGATGTTGGAATTGTGGGAATTACAACTCAAGATGAGATTTGGGTGGAGACACAGCCAAAGCATATCAGCCAAGTATCTTCACTCCTTGGTATTCACCCCGGGAAACCCAGCAGAGAAAAGGGTGGGGATTTATATACAAGTGTAGTTTATAAAACTTTAGCATGGTAAACAAGATAAGGATCTATCAAAAAGGATATGGCTAAATACATTGTGGTACAGGATTTCCATGGACCACAGGCAATATCTGCAAATCATGCTTCTGAACTATCTTCAATAGGAAAATGCTCAAAATTCAATGTGCTATTCTGGTTACAAATATTCATAAAGTAAAAAATTAATATATTGTAGAACATATAGAAAAATGACTGGATGGAAGTACGGAAGTATTACTACTTGCTTAGCTAGGTGTGGTGGCCTCTGTGTCCCAGCTACTGGGGAGGCTGAGGTGGGAGGATAACTCGAGCTCAGGGTTCCCGGTGGCGGGAGCTATGATGGTGCTACTGCATTCCAGCCTGGGCAACTAAGTGAGTGTATATAAACATAAACCAGTATTTGCTATCTCTAGGTGGAGGAAGTGTGAGTAGCATAAAGGTTTTTTTACTTCTCTGACGTCAACATTTGTCATATTACATTATATTTGTTACATTAAATTATATTCAAATCACAATGAGGGCTTGGCGCCGTGGCTCACGCCTGTAATCCCAGCACTTCGGGAGGCCAAGGCGGGTGGATCACCTGAGGTCAAGAGTTTGAGACCAGTCAGGCCAACATGGTGAGTCCCCCATCTCTACTAAAAATACAAAAATTAGCCAGGTGTGGTAGCAGGCGCCGGTAATCCCAGCTACTCTGGAGGCTGAGGCAGGAGAATCGCTTGAATCCGCGAGGCTGAGGTTGCAGTGAGCGGAGATCACGCCATTGCACTCCAGCCTAGTCGACAGGGTGAGACTCCGTCTCAAAAAAAAAAATCATAATAAGAAGAAAAGTAAATTATCGAAGAAAACCCAATGACAACACACACAGCCTTGCAAGCCCTGTTGGTTGGAATGGCTGAGAGAACACCAGGAACCGCCCTGATGAAGAGGCCACAGCAACCTCAGTGGTCCCTGATTGGCTGCAAGGGAGGACGCTCAGCAGATGCCCGCCTTAAGGGGGCGGGGTGCGTCACTTCCGGGGGAGGAACCTCCGCTGTCGCCGCACACGCGGGAGCGGAAAGTCTCCATGGCAACCAGCAGGGCCTGCGCAAGGCCCACCCGCCGCCGCCGCCGCCGACACTGCGCCCGCCCCGCCCGCACAAAGACCGCGTGGTGACCCGCCCTCTGCCGCGACCCCGGCCCCGCCCCGGCCTCGGCCCCAGCCCGGCCTGGCCTGGTGCCTGCACCTGCCGGAGGCCGCCTGCCGCCATCGCCAGCGCCCGGCTGTGCTGACCGGGAAGCAGTTCTCGGCGGGCCGCGCGGTGACTCATCGGCCTGGCAGCGTCCCCCGCGCGGGCCATCTCTGTCGCGGCCGGCGGCGGACGGAGCCGTGGAGGAACCGCGAGACCCCAGGTACGCGCGCCCCCTCCCCGCTGCCTGGCCCGGACCGACCCTGCCACTGTGGCGGCCCCCAGGCCCGCGGCCGCCGAGCAGTAGTCCCCTTAGTTCCCCCCCGGGCGGGCGCGGGGCGGGCGCCGTGGGTCTTTGTGCAGCCTCGCCACCCACGCGCAGGCCCTCCTCGCCGCCTTTCGCCGTCCTGCCCGCTAGTCGCCATCGAAGCCATCTTTTCTTAATCCTCCAGGGCCCAGAGCAGGTCCAGCTGCCCGTCCGGCTCCCTAGCCCGCGAGGCCTGCAGTAAAGAAGCCGCGTGGGACCGGGGCCGAAGTCCCCAGGGCCTGCCCCCGCTGGGCATCGTGTGCCCTCTCTCGGGCCCTCGGCTTGGGCTTGGGGATCTCACAGCCCACCTCCCGTCGTGCACCCCACGCTGCCCCCATTTCCACGGGGACCCACCTGGTCACCACACCCCCTTGGCCCACCCGCGGGTCTCACCCGTGGCTGACCTCTGGCCAGCATGGTGCAGCCGCAGACATCCAAAGCTGAAAGCCCGGCGTCGGCAGCGTCTCCGAACGCCCAGATGGATGACGTCATTGACACCCTGACCTCCCTGCGCCTCACCAACTCAGCGCTGAGGCGGGAGGCCTCCACCCTGCGGGCAGAGAAGGCCAATCTCACCAACATGCTGGAGAGTGTGATGGCAGAGTTGACCTTGTTACGCACCAGGGCGCGGATCCCCGGGGCTCTGCAGATCACCCCGCCCATCTCTGCAATTACTTCTAATGGGACTCGACCTATGACCACACCTCCAACCTCTCTGCCCGAGCCCTTTTCCGGGGACCCAGGCCAGTTGGCCGGGTTCCTGATGCAGATGGACAGATTCATGATCTTCCAGGCCTCCCGCTTCCCGGGTGAGGCTGAGCGCGTGGCCTTCCTTGTGTCTCGACTGACTGGGGAGGCGGAGAAGTGGGCTATCCCCCACATGCAGCCTGACAGCCCCTTGCGCAATAACTACCAGGGGTTCCTGGCAGAGTTGCGGAGAACCTACAAGTCTCCGCTCCGACACGCGCGGCGCGCCCAAATCAGGAAGACTTCTGCCTCTAACAGGGCTGTGCGAGAGAGGCAGATGCTCTGCCGCCAGCTGGCTACCGCAGGCACGGGGCCTTGCCCAGTGCATCCAGCTTCCAACGGGACTAGTCCAGCGCCAGGCCTGCCTGCCCGAGCACGGAATCTTTAAGAATCCGCCACCCCTTGGTAGCGTCTGCAGCCACCCAGGTAGTATACGCTCTTTGCTGTGTAGAAGAAATTGCCCATGCGACAGCATCACTCCCGTGTGAAGACCACCCTTCTTACCTCTTCAGACCTGTTCCCCAACGAGACCTTCCTTCCATCCCTTCTGGCGCGCTGGTTGCACCTAGCTGCGCTTCCACTTACATGCTAGCTTTGTACCTAATGCACACTGCATGCTTGCCTCCCTCTTGCTGGCATCCTGGGCTGTTTCAGTGACTACCGCTCTGCTACTGGGACACAGGGCCTGGGCTGCACACTGATGGACCACGTGGGCTGACTCCTCCCAACCTGACTTGGTTCATGGGGGCTCCTACTCTGCCCTCTGCAAGCCCCCTTGGTGGCGCTGCACCTGGTTGCCTGGTTCTCGTTGACGACCTCTGGACAGAAAGAAGTCAGTTTGGCCAGGCTGGTGGCTTGATGGGAGTGCCTGGAGAGGGGGCCTGGCCAGGGTGGTGGCTCGATGGGTGTGCCTGGAGAGGGGGTCTGGCCAGGCTGGTGGCTCGATGGGTGAACCTGGAGAGGGGGTCTGGCTTCCTGCCCAAGATGCCCACCGGCCCTGCTAGGGCCCAGTGCAGCAGGCACTCATCCGTGCTGTCGGTGGTGGAGTGGGCACTGCTGGGAGTGTAGTTCTGGCACTTCTGGGGGCCAGGTTCCACTCTGCACATGAATATGCAGTCTAGGAGGCCCCATTGTTCTCACCGGGAAGGGAAGAATATTGCAGCTGAAGGGTGAATCCATCAGAAGATGCAGCTCCTGTAATGCTTGGCTTCAGCTGCCCGTGTTCTGATCGGGCCGGGCATTTGGGGAATCTGGAACTTGTCTGCTAAATAAGGTCATGGTGGACTTTCAGCCACTGGGGAAGTCCCTTAGGCTGTAGGTTCCTGCACACCCATGCCTGAGGGCCATAGCAGGCTGAGGGTGGATACCAGTGACTCCTTTTGCTGCCCAGGATCTCCATGGGCAGTGCCACAGCTGCTGATGTTCATTCAGTCACTCCTGCCCCCTCCCCATGTCACTGATAGTGAGCCTTGCCCAGCTTGAGACCTGTTCCCGTCTCCATTCAGGTGCCACGTAGCCTTCACTGCAGCCACTCACTCTATCTCTTGGTCTCCAAGGGCACCCTGTAGCATGTCCTCCCCATGCCTGGGCAATCAGATGTCTGCCTTTGTCTAAGAGAAAGCATACTCCCTTGGGAACCATCTGTAAGCACTTAAGGCGGGGGGGTGTCTGCCTCTGGCAACCCAGCCAGGGTCTTGGTGGCACTGGTAAAAGCAAAGATCTGTGGACGGCGTGGGCCTAGTGTGGTGACAGTGCAGCCCGGGCATGCATGTCCTGCCTTTGAGGGACCACATGCCTCACGGGGAGATGACCAAGAAATCATTTTCTGGCTGAGTTTGGCCATGCCCTTTGGACTGTGCTGCTCCGCCATATTTCAGTGCCAAACGAACCACGTTGACATGACCTCCTGGACCATAGGGGTTCCTACCCTGGGTTCATCTGCCCCTGTCTGAAGGGTTCTGGCTTGGTTGCAGAAGGACAAACTCCGTACCCATCCAAAGACATGTATATGTCTCGGGACCCCAGAGGTTGGGTCCTGGGACCAGGCCACTCCTGAAGAGTTTTGATGGTGCTGGGGAAAGTGACTGCAATTCTGAAGAACCACTGCCTTGCAAGACCAAGAAGGTTCGGTGGGTCCGCAGACTCCTGCCGCCCACTCAGCATCCACTTTGTTAGCCCAATTGCCCTGCTGAACAACTGCCTGAACACAGGCTTTCGGTTCCCCTGGACTCCAGCTGAGGCTGTCCAGGGGGAACCATGGTGCTTATTAAGCATGAACGGAGGGAGGCCACACAGCGGGGCCACCATTCCGTGAACGGGAGGGGACAGATTACTTTCTCTTTGTGCTCAGTTCTGTTCTATTGCCAGCAGCTGTGTTGATAAGACTAGTACCTGCCAGAGAGATGTGCCCCCCAGTGAAGATGGACGGTGGCACCCGGGAAAACCTTCCGCCTGGAAGGTTTCCACGTGGCCCAGCCCAGCCAGAGTAGGAGACCCAGCGTGGAACAGGGCAGGAACTCCACCCAAGTAGCTTGGTGAAAGCCCTGCCATGTTTGTGCCAGGCAGCTGCACACTGCAGAGCTGCCTGGGAAGGGCCGGCCACACTCCCCGTCCACACCTGCAGCTGGGTCCTTTGCCTACAGGCGCCCTATCCAACCAGCTTTGTTTGGCGTGGGGGTTTGTGTTTTGTCTCTCGGTACCTATGTGTGTGGGCTCGGGACGTGTGCTGGTGTGCTCTTAGGACCTTCTTGATAGCTTCCTGCACTTTGGAACAGGGAGCACATACATGAGAGAGGGTCAGGAGCTTGCCCTCCACCTTGTTCTTGGAAGAAGCCCACATTGGAGGAGTGAGGACCCCGTGGTGTCTCTAGTGGAAGACACCTTCGTACCCAGCTGAGGATGAGGTGCAGAGCTCAGTGATGGGGGATCAGGCTGAAGAAAGTGGGAGAAGGGAGATGCTTTGTACATATTTGGGGCTTATAATGTCTCTAAATTTTAGAAAACGTATTGATTTATAAAAGGGACAGACAGTAAACAGTGCAGGTGAAGGAAATTCTGTTTCCCTTGGTTCCGACGTTTTTTGGACTGGCCTGTGACTGCTGTCTGCCCTCACATAACACCCCTCTGCTAAGTAAGCTTCACTGCATACCTGGAAATCACCGGAGCTGGGAGGTAGTGAAGGGGTGACTCCCTGGCCCAGTATAGTGTGGCCTTGGGACTCACTTAATTCCTAAAGCATTTTGGTGACTTCTAGGAAACAGCAAGACCTGTTTGATTGGCCCAGGTTAGCACGTGATGAGCAGTGAGGAGTGGAAAACAAACCCCAGAAGTGTGGCAGGACCAGCCTGAGGCACGCGCTCCTGTTGTCATGGCAGACAGAGCCGCCTTCGGTGGGCACCACTAGAGCAGTTCCAGCCTGCCGGGGAATGAAGGGACATGGGTTGAGCTGAGCACGTGCCAAGGTTCACTTAGGAACAAGCCCCGGGATTGGACAAAAGAGCCTATGCTGCGGCCACCCACAGGGGAGAGCTCTGGGTGGAAGAGAGGAGAGATCCTAGCAGAGGTGCCTCCATCTGCAGCCACACACAGCCTTAAGGCTCAGCTCACCTCTGCTTGGAGAGCGCTGGTTCTGGGGCTTAGAGAGGTAGGCACTAGGTGTGGCTCCTGGGGAAGGGAAGTAAGAGCAGCCTATTGGGCCAGGAGAAGAAGCTCCCCACAGTGGGGAGAAGACTGCGGTGTAGGGTCTTCCCGGTGGAACTGGCAGCTCCTGCCGACCTCTTCGGGAACCTGAGGTTGGCTGGGGTGGCAGCCGGCACAGCACAGATGTAGAGATGGGAGAAAACCCAGCTCCTCACTTCGCCTGCCTCAGGCCTTTCCGTACACAAGCACCAAACCTACTAGGTCTTCTCATTCTCTATGTCAACCCACCTTAGGTCAATTTTTGCAAGTAGAGGAAAGAAGGAAGTAAAATATCACATTTTGGTGTCTCAGACTTCTTCCCCCAACTCTAGTTTCTTTGCATTTTGTTTTGACAGTTATGCTGCTGTCCTCTGTCATGATAGTTTTGTGCAGCTGTTTTCACTTAGCTATCGTGGGCATCTCCCTGTATTATTACTAATGTTACTTTGCAGCGGCTGTGCACTCTTCCACCGACTAGATGGACTGTGGTGCCAGTTGCAGATAACTAATGCTGTTACGAACTTTTCTGTGATAAGTTGATGAATACCTTCGTGCACAAGCCTGTCTCCCAATGTCAAGTTATTTTCTTAGGATAGATTCCCAGAGGTGGATTCTTGAATTAAAGAATATGAGAACCTTTGAGGATTTCACTACATATTGACAAAATGGTTTCCAGAAACATTGTGTCCATTTACTGCCACCAGCAAGGATAAACACGTCCATCTTGCTGGTATTGGGAATTTTATCACCTGGCTAAATATTTGCTAATTGATAATGAAAAAGTAGCATTGTGTTTTGGTTGGCGTTTCATTGATTTCCAGCACGTTGAGCATCTCATGTGAAGCAATTCCATTTCCTCTTCTGTGGATTGTCAGTGTCCTTTGCTCTATCTTCTGGGGTCTGATACATGAGCCCAGTATGTATTAAAGATATTAACCTGGTGTACGTCATATTTGCGTGTGTGTGTTTTACTGAAATTTTGACGTATTATACATTTAAATTTGCCATAGTATACATTTAAACTCCATAGCCAGTCTCCACAGCACTGTGTCAGCTAGACAAGAACACCAGGCAGGCAGGTATATTTTGTCTGTTTTGTTGATGGCTGTAGCATTAGCACCTGCGACAATGCCTGGCATGTGGTAGGTACTCAGTGAAGGTTTGTTGAATTAGTTACGCCAGTGGATCTGCAGCGCATTGGGATCCACAGATGGACCCAGCAGCATGCACTCCAGAGCCCACAGGCCACGGGCAGTGAGCTGTCCACACTCAGAGCTCACAGGCCATGGACAGTGAGCTGTCCACACTGCAGAGCTCACGGGCCACGGGCGGTGAGCTGTCCACACTGCAGAGCTCATGGGCCATGGGTGGTGAGCTGTACACTCCAGAGCTCATGGGCCATGGGCAGTGAGCTGCCCACACTGCAGAGCTCCCACGGGCAGTGAACTGTCCACACTGCAGAGCTCACGGGCCACGGGCGGTGAGCTGCCCACACTCCAGAGCTCACGGGCCACGGGCGGTGGGCTGCCCACACTCCAGAGCTCACGGGCCACGGGCGGTGGGCTGCCCACACTCCAGAGCTCACGGGCCACGGGCGGTGGGCTGCCCACACT
>JAPYYA010002960.1:0-13394 GCA_028533165.1 Leontopithecus rosalia
AGCTTGGGCAACATGGTGTCAACTCCATCTCTACTAAAAACACACACGCACACACAAGGCCGGGCTAGGTGGCTTACGCCTGTAATCCCAGCACTTTGGGAGGCTGAGTTGAGTGGATTACCTCAGGTCGGCAGTTCAAGACCAGCCTGACCAATATGAAGAAACCCCATCTCTACTAAAAATACAAAAAATTAGCCTGACATGGTAGCGCAAACAACAAGAGTAAAACTCCATCTCAAAAATAAAAACTTAGCTGGGCATGGTGGTGCGGGCCTGTAGTCCCAGCTACTCGGGAGGCTGAAGCAGAATTGCTTGAACCAGGAAGGTGGAGGTTGTAGTGAGCCAAGATTGCACCACTGCACTCCTGCCTGGGCGACAGAGTGAGACTCAGTCTCAAAAAAGAGTTTATGTGATTTAAGTCTGAATGAAATGGCTGATGCCTGTAATATCAACACTTGAATAGGCTGAGGTGGGAGGATGGTTTGAAGCTAGGAATTCAAGACCAGCCTGGGCAACATAGCACGACCTCTTCATAAATAAATAAATAAGTAAAAATTAAAAAAATATTATCTGAGCCGGGCATATGCCTGTAATGCTAGCTACTGGAGAGGTTGAAATGGGAGGGTCCCTTAAGCCCAGAAATTTGACACTGCAGTTAACCTCCATCCTTCCATTGTACTCCTGCCTGGGCAACAGAGGGAGACCCTATCTCTAAAAAAAAAATAAACAAATAAAGGAGCTGGGTGAGGTGACTCACACCTGTAATTTCAGCTCTTTGGGAAGCCAAGGCAGGAGAATCACTTGAGGCCAGGAGTTCAAGACCAGCCTGGGCAACACAGTAAGCCCCTATTTCTTTTTTTTTTTTTCCTTGAGACAGGGTTTTGCTCTTGTTGCCCAGGCTGAAGTGTAGTGATGTGATCTCAGCTCACTGCAACCTTTACCTCCCGGGTTCCAGTGATTCTCCTGCCTCAGTCTCCCATGTAGCTGGGATTTAAGGCATGTGCCACCATGCCCAGCTCGTTTTGTATTTTTAGTAGAGACAGGGTTTCTCAATGTTGGTCATCCTGGTCTCGAACTCCTGACCTCAGGTGATCTGCCCACCTTGGCCTCCCAAAGTGCTAGAATTACAGGTGTGAGCCACTGTGCCTAGTGAGACCCTACGTCTACAAAAAATTTTAAAAAATAGCTGGGGCTGGGGGCCGTGGCTTCCGCCTCTAATCCCAACACTTTGGTAGGCTGATTTTTATATTTTTAGTAGAGACAGGGTTCCTCCATGTTGGTCAGGCTGGTCTCGAACTCCCAGCCTCAGGTGATCTGCCTGCCTCGACCTCCCAAAGTACTGACATTACAGGCGTGATCCACCACTCCCAGACAGACACTAATTATTATTACAGTGACTATAATACCTCTCCTAGGCCGGGTACGGTGGCTCATGCCTATAATCCCAGCACTTTGGGAGGCCGAGGCGGGTGGATCACGAGGTCAAGACATCGAGACCATCTTGGTCAACAAGGTGAAACCCTGTCTCTACTAAAAATACAAAAATTAGCTGGGTATGGTAGTGAGCGCCAGTAGTCCCAGCTACTCGGGAGGCTGAGGCAAGAGAATTGCTTGAACCCAGGAGGCAGAGGTTGTGGTGAGCTGAGATCACGCCATTGCACTCTAGTCTGGGTAAGAACAGTGAAACTCCATCTCAAAAAAAAGAATAAATAAAATAATAATAAAAGTAAAAAAGAAAAAAAAAATAGCAGGGCGCAGTGGCTCACGCCTGTAATCCCAACACTTTGAGAGGCCGAGGCTGGTGGATCACGAGGTCAAGAGATCAAGACCATCCTGGTCAACAAGGTGAAACTCCTCCGTCTCTACTTAAAATACAAAAATTAGCTGGGCATGGTGGCGTGTGCCTGTAATTCCAGCTACTCAGAAGGCTGAGGCAGGAGAAGTGCCTGAACCCAGGAGGCAGAGGTTGTGATGAGCCAAGATCCTGCCATTGCACTCCAGCCTGGGTAACAAGAACGAAATTCCATCTCAAAAAAAATAAATAAATAAAATAAATAAAAATTAGCCGGGCATGGTGGTGCACACCTGTAGTCCCAGCTACTTGGGAGGCTGAGGCAGGAGAATTGCTTGAACCCAGAAGGCAGAGGTTGCGGTGAGCCGAGATCATGCCATTGCACTCCAGTCTGGGTAACAACAGCGAAACTCCGTCTCAAAAAAAAAAAACAACAACCTCTCCTAGAGCCAAACCCTGTGTTAAACAATTGAGTATGTGCTCCACCACTGAATTTCAGAGCTTTAGAATAATTAAATAATAAATGATTAGTGGGCCGGGCTCGGTGGCTCAAGCCTGTAATCCCAGCACTTTGGGAGGCCAAGGCGGGTGGATCACAAGGTCAAGAGATCCAGACCATCCAGGTCAACATGGTGAAACCCCGTCTCTACTAAATATATAAGAAAAATTAGCTGGGCATGGTGGCGTGTGCCTGTAATCCCAGCTACTCAGGAGGCTGAGGCAGGAGAATTGCCTGAACCCAGGAGGCGGAGGTTGCGGTGAGCCGAGATCGCACCATTGCACTCCAGCCTGGGTAACAAGAGCGAAATTCCATCTCAAAAATAAATAAATAAATGATTAGTGTGCACTTGCTTTGTGCTAGGCAAAGCCTGGGAAGAACATGACCCAGGATCATGTTTTCAGAGCTACATTTAGTTGAAGGTACTGAAATGGGAATAAACACCCCACCAGTCATGTGATTGGTTCCTTGCTGCTGTATTCATGTGTTGAGGACACAGAGGTTCGGTGGGTGGGGGAGCTACTGCCATCCCAAGGTAGTACTTTGTAGGAATTAGAAAATGGAGCCCTTACTACAAGTAGATGGAGCCTTCCACAGAAGCACTGTTTGTAGCACCTTTGTGCCCCTTTCAGCCTGTTCAGTGGTCCTGCAAATGTGACCTCTTCCTGTGGAGCTCACAGTCTGGTGGGGAAGACAGACCATAATGAGGCAGTCACCCCTCCAGTTCCCAGTGCTGTGATGGGAAAGCACAAGAAGGTACAGGAAGCTGCCAGTCAGCTAAGGGAGATCAGGGAGGCCTTCCTGCAGGAGGAAGTGATATTCCAGCTGAGGTGGAACATCTCAAAGTGAGGAAGAGTTAGGCAGATGCTCCTGAACCCCAGCATTTGCACATCTGGGATGTCAGCAGGAGACAATTGCCATGTCACTGCAAAAAAAATTCAAGTCTGACCCGGCACAGTCAGGTGGCTTGCACCTCTAATCGCTGGTCGGGCGTGGTGGCTCACGCCTTTAACGCCAGTGCTTTGGGAGGCCGAGATGGGTAGATCACCTGAGGTCAGGAGTTCGAGGCCAGCCTGGCCAACATGGTGACACCCCATCTCTATTTAAAAAAAGAAAAGAAAAGAAAAGAAAAATAATTGCGGAACTTTGGGAGGCCAAGGTAGACAGATGGCTTGAACTCAGGATTTTGAGACCAGCCTGGGAAATATAGCAAGATCCCATCTCCAGAAAAAAAATTTTTTTTTTGAGACCAAGTCTCACTTTGTCGGCCTGGCTGGAGTACAGTGGCGCAGCTCACTGCAACTTCTGCTTCTCGGGTTCAAGTGATTCTCATGCCTCAGCCTCCCCTAGTAGCTGAGACTACAGGCTCGTGCTACCATGCCCAGCTAACTTTTGTATTTTTAGTAGAGACGGGGTTTCACCATTTTGGCAAGGATGGTCTCCATCTCCTGACTTGGTGATCCACCTGCCTCGGCCTCCCAAAGTGCTGGGATTACAGGCGTGAGCCACCACGCCTGGCTTCTAGAAAAAAAAAAAATTTTTTTTTTTTTTTTGAGATGGAATCTCACTCTGTAGCCCAGGCTGGAGTGCAGTGGCGTGATCTAGGCTCATTGCAACATCTGCCTCCTGGGTCCCAGTTCAAGCAATTCTCCTACCTCAGCCTCCCAAGTAGCTGGGATTACAGGCACGAGTCACCATGCCCAGCTAATTTTTGTATTTTTAGTAGAGACTGAGTTATACCATGTTGGCCAGTCTGATCTTGAACTCCTGACCTCATGAACTGCCCACCTCCACCTCTCAAAGTGCTAGGATTAGGCCTGAGCCACCGCACCTGGCCTGAAAAAATTTTAAAGAAATAATTAGCCAGGCCTGGCATGGTGACTCACGCCTGTAATCCAGGCACTTTGGAGGCCAAGGCAGGTGGATCACCTGAGGTTGGGAGTTCAAGACCAGCCTGACCAACATGGTGAAACCCTGTCTTTAAAAAAAAAAAAAGAAAATAAATAATTAGCCAGGCATGATGGCACATGTCTGTAGTCCCAGTTACTGGGGAGGCTGAGGCAGGAGAATGACTTGAGCCTGCGAGGTTGAGGCTGCAGTGAGCGGAGATGCTAACCACTGCACTTTAGCCTGGTGACAAGGCAACATCCTGTCTCAAAAAATAAAATAGCCTGTAATCCTAGCACTTGGGAGGCCGAGGTGGGTGGATCACCTGAGGTCAGGAGTTCAAGACCAGCCTGGCCATCAGGTGAAACCCCATCTTTATAAACATAAAAAATAAAATAAATAAATTGAAGGCCTGTCTTCAAAAAGAAAAAAAAATAATAAAATAAACTGTTAAAGTCTGATAACATAGAAAATGTTGGCCAGGGGCTGGGTGCAGTGGCTCACGCCTGTAATCCCAGCACTTTGGGAGGCCAAGGCGGGTGGATCACGAGGTCAAGAGATCGAGACCATCCTGGTCAACATGGTGAAACTCCATCTCTACTAAAAATAGAAAAAATTAGCTGGGCATGGTGGCACGTGCCTGTAGTCCCAGCTACTCGGGAGGCTGAGGCAGGAGAATTGCTTGAACCCAGAAGGCGGAGGTTGCGGTGAGCCGAGATCGCGCCATTGCACTCCAGTCTGGGTAACAACAGCAAAACTTCGTCTGAAAAAAATAAAGAAAATGTTGGTGAGCATATGGGAAAATAACTTAGCTCATCCAGTGCTGGTGGGTGTGTAAACTGGTATGACCACTTGGGAACTCAATTTAGCAATATCCACTAAAAGTGAACATTTGAAAACACCCTGTGAGCCAAGGATTCATTCCCATGGACATACACTGGGAGTCCTGCACACAAGAAAGCAGATGTGGGCAAGAATGTGACAGCCACTTCTACAATAACAACAAATTGAAAACCAGGCTGGGTGCAGGTGGCTCATGCCTGTAACCCCAGTATTTTGGGAGGCCGAGATGGGAGGATCACTTGAGGCCAGGAGTTCAAGACCAGCCAAGTTAACATAGTGAGACCCTATGCCTATTTTTTTTTTTTTTTGAGATGGAGTTTTGCTCTTGTTACCCAGGCTGGAGTGCAATGGCATGATCTCGGCTCATCGAAACCTCTGCCTCCTGGGTTCAGGCAATTCCCCTGCCTCAGCCTTCTGAGTAGCTGGGATTACAGGCACACGCCACCATGCCCAGATAATTTTTTGTATTTTTAGTAGAGACGGGGTTTCACCATGTTGACCAGGATGGTCTCAATCTCTTGACCTTGTGATCCACCCGCCTTGGCCTCCCAAAGTGCTGGGATTACAGGCTTGAGCCACCGAGCCCGGCCCCGCCTATTTTAATTAAAAAAAAAAAATTGGGCGGGTCAAGGTGGCTCACGCCTGTAATGCTAGCCCTTTGGGAGGCAAGGTGGGTGGATCACCTGAGGTCAGGAGTTTAAGACCAGCCTGGCCATCAGGGTGAAACCCCATCTTTTTCGAAAAAAAAAAAAAAAAAAGAAAACAGGAAAATCAGATGGCAATGAAATCATACCCGGCGTTGAACAAGAATGAGCTACCTCTGTGTGTATTCTGCTAGATACCTGCATAATAAAATGTTGCTTAGGGAAAATGGAGAATGATTTTTTTAGAAGTATACTTTTTAAAAAAACACAATGTTAATATATTTATGTGTAGTAAAAGTATAAAGAAACATAACCTGGAAGAAAACATACTCGCTGGGCGGGGTGGCTCACTCCTGTAATCCCAGCACTTTGGGAGGCTGAGGGGGTGGATCGGCTGAGGTCAGGAGTTCTAGACCAGCCTGGCCAACCTGGTGTAATCCCATTACAAAAATTAGCCGGGCGTGGTTATTCTGGTCTTGGTGGGTGACTGTAGTCCCAGCTACTTGGAAGGCTAAGCCAAGAGAACTGCTTGAACCCGGGAGGCAGAGGTTGCAGTGAGCCAAGATCGCGCCATTGCACTCCAACCTGGGTGACAAGAGTAAAACTCCGTCTCAAAAAAAAAAAAAAGGAAAAGAAAACATACCCAAGTTATTATATTAATATTAATTGGGGGATGGGTGGGTGGGGTGGCAAATAGTCTTAGAGAAAAGGGAAGAGAGCTCTGGTTAAAAGAAGGCTAGTGGCTTGGTTTGGTGGCTCACACCTGTAATGCCAGCACTTTGAGAGGCCAAGGTGGGAGGATCACTTGAGCCCCGCAGTTCCAGACCAGCCTGGGCAACATACTGAGACCTGTCTCTCCAAAAAGAAAAAAGCCGATCCTGGTGGTGGGCACCTCTAGTCCCAGCTACTAAGGAGGCTGCAGTGGGCAGATCCCTTGAGCCCTGGAGTTCAAGGCTGCAGTGAGCTGTGACCACGCCACTGTATCACTCCAGCCTGGGTGACAGAGGCTCTGTCTCAAACGAACAAAAAGTACAAAAAGATGGGTGCACTATCTGTAAAGTTTTGTTCTTTGGAGAAGGAGAAACCGGCGCAAATACAGCTGACAGTTGTCAGTCCCCGGGGGGAAGTGGTATTAGTAACACAAATCGCTATATTACTTGGTAAATTTTGCATTTAACAAAATCAACAGTTAAGCAGGCCATGAGAACAAGGAGTATTCCAGGCTGAGGAGCAGCGCGGTTTGGAGTTTTTATTTTCCCACGTCCTCACCAGCATTTTGTATTATCAGACTTTAGCGTTTTTTGCGGGATGACGTGACAGTTGTCTACTGTACTTTGGAGGTTTGGGGCTCAGGATGGAGAGGACGCGTCAGGGAGACCCAAGTGTTTTGTGCGGGAGGAAGAGGGAGTGAGGGGCGGTGGGCACGCGGGCCCTTCCGGGGAGAGGCGGGAGGGGTGGCGGCCGCCCTTGGCCCCAGCAGCCCCGGGCAGCGACTTTGGGTCCAGCCGCGTGGGGAGAGGCCGTGCACCCCAGCTTTGCTCAGGGTGCACGCTCCAGAAAGGCATCCCTGGGCGCCGTGTCCCGCCCCTTGGGGACGTCTGGGGGCTGGGCCCGCCGCTCAGGGCAGCAGCCCGCGGCAGATGGGCCTCCCCGGCTTCCCGCACTCTGACCGTGGGAACCGGCCCGGCGGGCGGGGGCGAGGGCGCCGGGAACCGCCCCGGGGGAAACGCGCGCAGATGGGGCAGGGGCCGGGGCGGCGGCAGATGGGTGCGAGGCCGGCCTGGGGCTGCGCGACAAAGGCGAAGGGCAGATGTTCGCGGCCAGATGTTCCGGGAGCGGGGGGAGCCTGGGAAAAACCAGCTTGCCTTCCCCTCCGTCCTTCCCAGCAGCTGCTGTGGGCGGGCGTCGGGAAGGTGCTGCTGGCGTGGCCACCGCCCGGGGCCACTGGGAAGGTGGGAGCCGAAGTTAGGGTCTAAGGACTTCTCAGGTGGAAGCTTGTACCTCTAGCCTCTTTTTTTTTTTTCCTTCTGTTGCTGTCTTGATAGGAATTTTTAAATATCTATTGAATTTTATTATTTCTTTTTTTTTTAAAGAAAAAAAGGAGAGAAGGAGAGGAAGAAAAAGAGGGAGACAGAACAGGAATATTGCTTAATTCTAAGCAATTCTAAGCCTCCTCCACCACTCCCGTTGTCCCACCTTCTCGCTAGAGAGTACTAAAAACGACATCTCAGGAATCTGGTCTGAACGCCCCTCCCCCATCTGACCGCCTTTCCTCCACCCCTCTTCTGCCAAATCACCGTCAGCATAGTAGCAGCAGTGCTCGCTGATATGATAAAGCTATTATCAGAGCTTTAAAACATTTTTTTTTTTTTATTTGAGAGACCGGGTTTCACCGTGTTGGTCAGGCGGGTCTTGAACTCCTGACCTCGTGATCCACCTGCTTCAGCTTCCCAAGTGCTGGGATTACAGGCATGAGCCACCGCACCCAGCCCTAAAGTGTTATCTTATTTAATTCTTACAGCCACTCTGTGTAGAAGGTCCCCTCCATTCTGATTCAAGCAGCCAAGACAGAATGAAAAAGTTAAAAAAAAAAATTCCTTTCAGGTGAGGGACTATGAGCAGAGAACTCCTGAGTGATGAGTAACTTGTCCACGATGGCCGGGCGCGGTGGCTCACACCTGTAATCCCAGCACTTTGGGAGGCCGAGGCGGGTGGATCAAGAGGTCAGGAGATCGAGACCATCCTGGTCAACATGGTGAAACTCTGTCTCTACTAAAAATACAAAAAATTAGCGGGGCATGGTGGCATGTGCCTGTAATCTCAGCTACTCAGGAGGCTGAGGCAGGAGAATTGCCTTAACCCAGGAGGCAGAGGTTGTGGTGAGCCGAGATCACGCCATAGCACTCCCATAGCACTCCAGCCTGGGTAACAAGAGCGAAACTCCATCTCAATAAACAAATAAACAAACAAATAAATAAATAAATAAAACTTGTCCACGATGGCAGCGAGTGCCAGGCAGATCTGGGGTTGGAGTCCAGGATTCTCAAAGCTGTGGAACACCTCCTGCTTGCCAGGCTGTGGGCCAGCTCTGGCATACTACAAATCTTGTTGCACTAATCCAGTATGATTACTGGATTAGTGTGAACCCAAAAGCATCTGAGACAGGTCCCAATCAATTTAGAAAGTTTATTTTGGCCCAGCATGATGACTCACACCTGTAATAGTAGAATTTGAGCAGGTCATGGCAGACGGATTGCTTGAGCCCAGGAGTTTGAGACCAGCCTGGGCAACACAGTGAGACCCTGTATTGACATTAAAAAAAAGGGGGGATTCTGTCCCTGGGCTTTGGAGCCCCCATTCCCTCCATCTCTGTACAGGGGAGCTTTCTATTTTTCCCCCCGACCCCCTCCGTATTTTTTTTTTTTTTTGAGACAGAGTCTCAATCCATCATCAGGCCGAGTAGAGTGGAGCAATCTCAGCTCACTGCAACCTCCAGCTACTGGGTTCAAGCGATTCTCCTGCCTCAGCCTCCCAAGTAGTTGGGATTACAGGTATGTGCCACCACACCCAGCTAATTTTGTATCTTTAGTAGAGATAGGGTTTCACCATGTTGGTCAGGCTGGTCTTGAACTCCTGACCTCAGGTGGTCCACCCATCTTGGCCTCCTCAAGTGCTGGTATTACAGGTGTGAGCCTCTGAGACTTGCCTCTTTCCCTTTCTTTCTTGCTTATTAAACTCTCTGCTCCTTGAAAAAAAAAAAGACAGCCAGGCGCTGTGGCTCATGTCTATAATCCCAGCACTTCGGGAGATCGAGGTGGGTGGATCACGTGGAATCAGGAGTTCGAGACCAGCCTGGCCAACATGGTGAAACCCCATCTCTACTAAAAATACAAAAATTAGCCAGGCATGGTGGCTTGAGCCTCTCATCTCAGCTACTAAGGAGGCTGAGACAGGAGAACCCAGGAGGCGGAGGTTGCAGTCAGTGAGCCGAGATTCCACCATTGCACTGCAGCCTGGGTGACAAAGGGAGATTCCGTCTCAAAAAAAAAAAGAATGTTTATTTTGTCAAGGTTAATTATGTGGCCAAGACACAGCGTCAGGAGTGTGCCCAAGGTTGTAGAAGGGAGTGTCTGGGTTACAATAAGGGGTTGTGACGACCAAGGTTTTATCATGCAGATGAAACCCCTGATAGCAGATCGTAAATGTTTCCTGTCAGACTTAAGGTGTGTGTTGATGTTAATGCTGGTCAGCTTTTCCTGAGAAAGGAGGAGGGTCCCAAGTCCAAAGCTTCCCCAACACCCCCCACTCCGCACCCCCACCCCCCGCCCCGCTTCCAACATGGCCTGAACTCATTTCTCAGATTCACTTTGGAATGCTCTTGGCAGAGAGGAGGGGTCCATTCAGATGGTTGGGGGCCCTTAGAATTTTATTTTTGGTTTATTTATTTACTTATTTTTTGAGACAAGAGTCTTGCTTTGTTGCCCTGACTGGTGTGCAGTGTTGTGATCTGGGCTCACTGCAGCCTCCACCTCCCAGGTTCAAGTAATTCACCTGCCTCAGCCCCCCGAGTAGCTGGGATGAGTGAGCCACCACGCTTGGCTAATTTTTGAATTTTTAGTAGAGACAGGTTCTCACCATATTGGCCGGTGATCCACCCGCCTTGGTCTCCCAAAGTGCTGGGATTACAGGCGTAAGCCACCTCGCTGGCCTTTATTTTTGGTTTTACATTTGTATATAGTGAACAGAATCGACGGAAGTCTCAGTCTTGTGCAGTTTTCATTCTGGGGGTGGGGAGGACAACAAGGTAAGCACAATATCAATGATCTCATCTGATGATAAAAACCTAGAGAGGGCCAGTAGAGGTGGCTAAAGCCTGTAATTCCAACACTTTGGGAAGCCAAGGCAGGTGGATCACCTGAGGTTAGGAGTTCAAGACCAGCCTGACCAACACAGAAAAACCCCCGTCTCTACTAAAAATACAAAATTAGCTAGGCATGGTGGCGTATGCCTGTAATTTCAGCTACCTGGAATGTTAAGGCAGGAGAATAGCTTGAACTCAGGAGAGGGAGGTTGCTGTGAGCTGAGATGGCGCCACTGAACTCCAGCCTAGGCAAGAAGAGACGTTGTCTCAAAAAGAAAAGAAAATAAAAGAAAAAGGCTGGGCGCGGTGGCTCACGCCTGTAATCCCAGCACTTTGGGAGGCCAAGGCGGGTGGATCACGAGGTCAAGAGATCGAGACCATCCTGGTCAACGTGGTGAAACCCTGTCTCTACTAAAAATACCAAAAATTAGCTGGGCATGGTGGCGCGTGCCTGTAATCCTAGCTACTCAGGAGGCTGAGGCAGGAGAATTGCCTGAACCCAGGAGGCGGAGGTTGCGGTGAGCCGAGATGGCACCATTGCACTCCAGCCTGGGTAACAAGAGGGAAACTCCGTCTCAAAAAAAAAAAAAAAAAAGCAATTAGCCAGGCATGGTGGCACGAGCCTTTAGTCCCAGCTACTCAGGAGGCTAAAGCAGGAGAATCGCTTGAATCGGGGAGGCAGAGGTTACAGTGAACTGAGATCGCACCACTTCACTCCATCCTGGGTAGTGGAGCAGGACTCTGTCTCAAAAAAAAGAAAAAAAAATTAATTAAAATACAAAGGGGAGAGGTCTGGATCAAGAAACGGTTAAGGGAAAGCCCTACGGCCCTGGGGTTTTTACCCAAGCTGAGATTGTGTGATTTGGAGACATCTGTGAACCACAAGTGGGCGAAACTCACCTGGACCCATGATTGATAAGGTCTAATAATTGTTCAGTCATAGCCAGCTGGAAGTGGAATGGGAGTGCAGTGGGGGAGGGGTGTGGAAAATGGGGACCTTGGAGACAGTGAATGCCCTGTCGTTGTGCTGGGTGCTCAGAAATGGGAGCATTTCTAGAATTTACCTTTATTTTTCTTCTTGATGGGGTAACTTATTCCCTGCTCCCCGTCCGCCTTTTTTTTGAGAGAGTCTCACTTTGTCACCCAGGCTGGAGGCATGATCTTGGCTCACTGTAAGCTCTGCCTCCTGGGCTCAAGTGATCCTCCTGCCTCAGCCCCCAAGTAGCATGCCACCATGTCCGGCTAATTTTTGTATAATTTGTATAGATGGGTTTCGCCATGTTGCCCAGGCTAGTCTGGAACTCCTGAGGTCAAGGGCTCTACCCCCTCAGTCTCCCAAAATGCTAGGATTACAGGTGTGAGCCACCACACCTGTCCCTTTTCTTTTTCTTATCAGCTTTATTGAGAGACATTTCACATAACATACAATTCATCCATTTAAAGTATAAAACTTGGCTGGGTGCGGTGACTCATGCCTGTAATCCCAGCATTTTGGGAGGCCAAGGTGGGCGGATCACTTGAGGTTAGGAGTTTGAAACCAGCCTGGCCAACTTGGCGAAACCTTGTCTCTACTGAGAATACAAAAATTAGCCAGGAGTTGGGGTGCACGCCTGTAATCCCAGCTACTCAGGAGACTAACGCAAGAGAATCACTTCAACCCGGGAGGCAGAGGTTGCAGTGAGCTGAGATCTTGCTACTGCACTCCAACCTGGGCGACAAAGCAAGACCCTGTCTGAAAAGGAAGAAAAAGAGGCGGCCGGGCATGGTGGCTCACGTCTGTAATCCCAGCACTTTGGGAGGCTAAGGTGGGTGGATCTCGAGGTCAAGAGATCGAGACCATCCTGGTCAACATGGTGAAACCCCGTCTCTACTAAAAATATAACAAATTAGCTGGGCATGGTGGTGCGTGCCTGTAATCCCAGCTACTCAGGAGGCTGAGGCAGGAGAATTGCCTGAACCCAGGAGGCAGAGGTTGTGGTGAGCCGAGATTGCACCATTGCACTCCAGCTTGGGTAACAAGAGCAAAACTACGTCACAAACAAAAAAAAAATGGAAAAAAACAGAAAACAAAGAGGCAATGATTTTGATTTTCTGATACTTGCTATAATTATCCCTGCCTCCCAGAGGCCTGCTGTGAATGCTCCCACCTACTCCAGCCTCTGTCACTTCTCACAAGGTGGAATAATGTATTTATTTGTAGAGTCATTTATTTCATAAATATTTGGGTTCCTGGTGGATACAAATCAAATATAAATAATAATTCTGGCTGGGCACGGTGGCTCATACCTGTAAACCTCTGTCTCCTGGGTTCAAGCGATTCTCCTGCCTGTCTCCTGAGGAACTGGAATTACAGGTGCCCACCATCAAACTCAGGTAATTTTTGTATTTTCAGTAGAGAGGGAGTTTTATCATGTTGCCCAGGTTGGTCTCGAACACCTGACCTCAAGTGATCCGCCCGCCTTGGCCTCCCAAAGTGCTGGGAATACAGGCATGAGCTACCGTGACTGGCCTATTATTATTATTGAGACAGGGTCTTGTTCTGTCACCCAGCCTGGAGTGCAGTGGGGTGATCATAGCTCACTGTAGCCTAGATCTTCATGGCTCAGGCAATCCTGCCACCTCAGCCTCTCCAGTAGCTGGTATTTTTTTTTGAGACAGAGTTTCGCTCTTGTTACCCAGGCTGGAGTGCAATGGCGTGATCTCGGTTCACCACAACCTCCGCCTCCTGGGTTCAGGCAATTCTCCTGCCTCAGCCTCCCGAGTAGCTGGGATTACAGGCACACACCACCATACCTAGCTAATTTTTTGTATTTTTAGTAGAGATGGGGTTTCAGCATGTTGACCAGGATGGTCTCGATCTCTTGACCT
>JAPYYA010002961.1:0-13391 GCA_028533165.1 Leontopithecus rosalia
GTGGGTGGATGGGGGCACCTCCATCCTGTCCCAATGGGTGGATGGGGGCAGCTCCGTCCTCTCCTGGTGGGTGGATGGGGGCACCTCCGTCCTGTCCTGGTGGATACCCCGTGCTCTTCACTGCAAACCTCCTTTTTCAGAAGGTTGTGTCCTGAGAAACGCTGCGTGCACACACGTCCCCCTGTGGCCACCTCTTGCGGTGGCCTGGGTGTCAGTGTCGACAGCTGGGTTACCCACACCAGACATCCTGCTAATAGCTGAGTGGCCATGCCTTCCTCTTCCGAATCAGCCTCACTTGGGAGCCCGGGGCAAACCCTGCCAGTCACCCAGCAGTCCCAGGTGACAATGACACAATGAGGAAATACAGAGTCATTGCCACACAGTGCTGTGCTCTGTGTGTGAGGGAGATGGGAGCGGCTGGGCAGGGGAGAGAGAGAAGGCTGGGGAGGAGGAGGAGGAGCCCAGGAGGAGCTGGAACCGCCTTTCTGGAGGAGAATGCACAGCATGTGCCAGTCCTGCCCTGTGGATCACAGGCTCACAGTGACCACTTTCTGGGGCCTTCGCTGGACTTGCCCGGTGGGTCCTGAGGGCTGTGCACCCCCCTCACTCTGACCCAGGACAGCCCTAGGGGTCCTTCGGACCTGTTCTCCAGGCACTACCCGGCAGAAACCCCTCTCCCATCTCCACCCCCAGGCCTCTTCCCCCTTTACAAAGCGTAAGGGATGCCCTGGAGTTTTTCCTTAGGGGCTCGGAAAGTCAGCCACACTCAGTGATCAGGATCGGGCTTGATGCAGTCAGACCGGCCTGGCCCGGGTCTACTAGGGAGGGGCTCGCAGCCACTCGGGTGGGAGGGGTCCTGGTCTGCTCCCCCCAGTGGGCGGGCTTCCGGCTTCCAACGCAGAGTTGCTGGATGCAGAGTTGGTGTGAGACCTACGCCTTGGAAGGCTGACCACCATCAGGACCTCAGGAAGTTGGCTGGGGTCGGCGGATGTTGGGGCAGAGACCACCTTAGCTGAAGGGGCTTTCCAGCGTGCGGTTCCGGCCCAGGCTGCTGCTGGGGCTGGCGGCTCACAGGTCATCCTTGCTCCACACTCACCCTGTGCCCCTGCACTGCAAATCACTGGCACCCACAGGCAGCAGGGCCTCCCCAGTCACCCCTCAGGCAGAAGACCGCCCGAGGCCGGCCCCTCGCCTGCGGTGGCAGCACAGCTGCAGCCACACTTGACTACTTGCCTGGGCGGAGACCGAGGGCCCTGTGGCTGGCCGGCCCTTGCTGGGCTCCCATGAATGGGGAGCCCCAGAAATAAGAACACCCGTTCTGTTAGAAACGTCCAGGGAGGCTGTGCAACTGGAGGACCAGGAGGAGCATGGCGGCGTCTCGGGGCAGTCAGGCCTGTGCCCCATGGCAGAGCTGAGCTGTCTTACGGGAGGGAGCACCCTGTTCCCTGCAGCCCTGGCCAGAGTTGCCAGGCTAGCTCGTCCCGTCCGGAGGAGCCTCCCTTAGGCAATGGCTGGGGGTCGCCAGGGTCTCTGCTGATGGTCGGTTCCTCCAGCTGTGCTGCTGGCCCTGCCTTCTCTTTGAGCCAGAGACACTGTCACCCAGGGGCTGGGCTGCAGTGCATAGGGGTGGTGGCAGGGGTTGCTGAGGTCCCCAGGTTGTGGTGGCCACTGGAGGAGGGTGGCTGGGCTCCAGCTGCCCACCTGGGATCTTGGACATGCTGCTTAGCCCTCAGCCTCGGCTTCCTCTTCTCCAAAGGGGACACAGTGGCTCAGGGGCTGGCAGTTGGACTAAGGCGATGGCACCTATGGGTGGCTGCTGTTGACACCACAGCCGCTCTTTTGCTTTAGGAAATTGCCTCAAGGAAGTTCCCGTTAACATGCAAATGTTGGTTGTAAACTATTCCCACCCAGCCAGCCACCAGCTGAGGCATCAGAAGGGTCAGGGGCACAGAAGAGGCAACATCGGGAAGCAAGGGGAAGCCCTGGCTCGCAGCCCTGGGAGGTGGCACTGCCCCACATGTGGCTGCCACCACACGTCGCCCCTGCCTCAGAGCTGCCCATGAGGCCCTCCTGAGCTGTCTGGCCAGCCTGGCCTGCCTTGGCTGGGCCCCTTCCTGAACGTTCATTCTCCCCCACTCAGCCTCAGCGCCTGCACGTTTCCAGTGGCCCTGAGGTGCTGTTGCACGGGCCCTCTCTTCCCCCTTCTGCGAATCAGGCTGCCCGGCTGTCATTTTAATCACCATCTGAGGGACCCTCAACTTCTGTGTCTCTCACTCCCCTAGATTTGCCTGTAAAGCCTCCTCCTCGAATTCTCTGTGCCCCTGGCAGCGGCTCCAGTGCAGGCAGAGCGGGAGCCGAGATGAGAGCCCCAAGTGTCATCCCGCAGGCTCCGGCCACCTCGCTTGCTGTGCCCGGTAACCTGTCCCACACCTCCATCTTCAGGTCCTCTTGCGTTGGGACTTTTGCACGTGATGTTCCCTTTCCTGCAAGGTTCAGGCCCTGGCTTCATTCGGGTCCCTCCTGGGACTCCCTCCGTGACGTGGCCCCCTCACACCCTGCCGCCTTGCCCGTGCCGCTGCTCACCATCCTGGGTGTTTTTAAAAAGGTGATTAATTGATTAATAACTCCTTTACCTTGAAGGAGTTTGGGGGCCACCTCACTCTGAAAACTCCAAAAGGGACAGAATCAAGTATGTATCTTATTTGTCCTGGCAAACAAGGAGTTGATGATGGAAAGTTCTTTACAGAAAGCTAGCTAATGAAGAATGAATTAAAATATTGCCATTTTGCAACTTCCAGTGAAATCTTGGATGTGGGCACTGTCCTCAGTGGCTGCAGAAATTAGGAGGTGACAAGCCATCAGGTGCTTTCACAGTGAGGGGCAGGCTGGCCGTAGGTGCCCCCCAATCAATCTAATCATAGGACAGGGACAACCAGATGCCGTGCACCTCCCGAAGGGACGTGCTAGGAATTGCATGGCCCTGCTGGGACCAGCTGGGACGAGAGCCAGCCTCCGGGTCTAAGCACTGGTGTACCAGGCAGAGAGGCATGTGCTGAAGTGCACCCAGACACGCAGAGATCGCGAGACCCAGCAAAAACTCTGTCCTGTCCTCAACAAATCCGTCACAGAAACAGGAGGAGGAATCTGGTCTATGGATTAGAAAAAGACGAGGGCACCATGGCTCACGCCTGTGATCCCAGCACTTTGGGAGGCCAAGGCGGACGGATCCCAAGGTCAGGAGATCAAGACTGTCCTGGGCTAACATGGTGAAACCCCGTCTCTACTAAACATACAAAAAATTAGCTGGGCATGGTGGCGCGTGCCTGTAATCCCAGCCACTCGGGAGGCTGAGGCAGGAGAATCGCTTGAACCTAGAAGGCGGAGGTTACAGTGGGCGAAGGTCGCATCACTGCCCTCCAGCCTGGGTGACAGAGTGAGACTCTGTCTCCAAAAAAGAAAAAAAAAGATAGGTGAGCTGTAGCTGCCAAACACAGCAGCACCCAGACCTTTTCTCCACCCTGATCGTCATAAACCAACCAAGCAGAGGCTACGGAGAGTGTGGGTGAGGCGGGGGGCTCTGCTGCTGTTTAGGAATGACTGGCTTTTGGGCGTGATAATGGGATCATGGCTACTTTTTAGAAAGAGCTCAGTTAGAGATTCTACTGCACTGTTGGTGGGTAAGTGAGAGATTTACTTTTAAATACACCAGTGGTGCTGCTGTGGGCGTGGGGCTCAGAGTGCAACAGGCTGCAGATGAGAGGCTGCTGGTCACCAGCCACTGCGATGAGGCTGCAGGGCTGGCCTCATTTGTACAGGTGTTTGGGTACAGGTACAGGGGGTTTAGTATACTTTGCCTTCCGTTAGGATATGTTTGACAGTTTCCTAATAAAAAGTTAAAAATTGGCGGGGCACTGTGGCTCACACTTGTGATCCCGGCACTTTGGGAGACAGATGGGAGGATCGCTGGAGCGCAGGACTTTGTGACCAGCCTGGGCAATAGAGCAAGACCCTATTGTTAGGGACGAGAAAACCCCTTCCACACAGGCTGACCCCTTCCCCACCTCTGACTGCTCTGCAGCTGCATTCCTGGACCCCTACCTGGGCGCCACATCAAGGCTGCCAGACATGCTTCAATTAAGCAAAGCCCAATTACGGCCATCTGGGCAGCTGGAGGGAGGACAGGGAAAACATATGTTGGTTCTCCGTACTTGTAAATTCCTGTTTGACACAAATCTGTAAAAAAGTCCTGGTTTTGCTCTTTTTTTACAAAGACTTCGCCACAAAAGTCACGGGACAGTGTATTCCAGGTCTGTTACAAGTTAACTAACTCTCTCTGTGCCTGTTACCGTGGATAGATTATGCCCCCTCACCCTATATAAACCCGTTTTGGAGGATCTGACCGTTTTGGAGCAGCCTGGCAGGTTAGTAAGACTTGCTTGCTTGACTTCAGGTCTATCCTCCTTTCTCTCAGCTACCCTTACACCTATCTCTATGAAAAAAGACCTAGCCAGGTGTGGTGGCACATGCCTGTACTCCCAGCTACTCAGGAGGCTGAGGCGGGAAGATTGCTTGAGCCCAGGAGTGTGAAGTTGCAGTGAGCCAGGATTGCGCCACTGCGCTCCAGCCTGGGTGACAGAGTCAGATCCTGTCTCTAAAAACAAGTTTAAAGTTAAAAATCCGTCAATACGTGGATTATTTATCCCATCATCCCCATTAGGCTGAAGAGGTAAGATTCTTCCTTCGGGTCACAGAGGGCTTCTGTAACTCCAGCAAGGTATCAGTGTAATATTACTTAAACTCTAGGAGGCCTTCAGAACAGGCAGAGTTACAAGCTAGGATGGGTTGCACAAGCGTGGAAACAAATAAGAAATGACATAAACCCTGACTGTGTGGAGCCTGTTACCTGTTGGTGTGTTTTGTTTGCTTTCAGGAAGTTTAAGGTGTTTGAAAGAATCACTCACCTAAACCATTGATTACGGTTTGAATGGTTTGAGGAGAGGCAGTTGGATAAGCCTTAAATGAGGAGAAAACTGGGTTTCAGAGTTCTCCTTATTCTTACATTAACTTTATTTTATTTTTATTTTTATTTTTGAGATGGAGTCTCATTCACTCTCACACAGGCTGGAGTGCAGTGGCACGATCTCAGCTCACTGCAACCTCCACCTCCCAGGTTTAAGCGATTCTCCTGCCTCAGCCTTCCAAGTAGCTGGGATTACAGGCATGCACCATCATGCCCAGCTAATTTTTGTGTTCTTTTAGTAGAGATGGGGTTTTGCCATGTTGGCCAGACTGGTCTCGAACTCCTGAACTCAGGTGATCCACCCGCCAAACCTTCCCAAATGCTGGGATGACAGATGTGAGCCACCGTGACCAGCCGCATTAACTTTAATGGCTAAAACATTACAGAGCTGCAGGGCTCTGTTGAACACGCCCAAGGCCTGTCCCACCTTGCCCTGGCTCTGTTACTCCTGTTCATTTGGGATGGGTCTCTGGCTGCTCTGAGCAGCACGCAGTGGGGAGCCTCTGCTTCTCCCTGTTGGAGAAGGTGATATAGCTTGGATGTCCCGCTGGGATGGCATGTAGGGATGGAGTCCCCAGTGCTGGAGGTGGGACCTGGTGGGAGGAGCTTGGGTCATGGGCGTGGCTCCCTCTTGTCTTGGTGCTGTCCTTGTGACAGTGAGTGAGCTCTTGAGAGAGCTGTAAACAGTCTGCGGCATCTTCCCGCACCCCTACCCTCCTGTTCTTGCTGTGTGATACGTGGGCACCCCTGTGCCTTCTGCCATGATTGGAAGCTTCCTGAGGTCTCACCGAAAGCCAAGCAGATGTAGTGTCATGCTTCCTGTACAGCCTGCAGAGCCTGAGCCCATCAAACCTCTTTTCTTTATAAATTACCCAGTCTCCTGTGTTTCTTTGTTTTTTTTGAGATGGCATTTCACTCTTGTCACCCAGGCTGCTAGAGTGCTCACCACAACCTCTCTCTCCCAGGTTCAAGAGATTCTTCTGCCTCAGCATCCCGAGTAGCTGGGACTACAGGTGCACACACCACCATGCCTGGCTCAGTTTTATATTTTTAGTGGAAACAGGGTTTCACCATGTTGGTCAGGTTGTTTAGAATTCCTGACCTCAGGTGATCTGCCTGCCTCAGCCTCCCAAAGTGCTGGGATTACAGGCGTGAGCCACCATGTCCAGCCCTCACTCTTAAATAGAACATAATATTCCCTCATATGGATGTGCTGTGGTTTATTCACTCATCTTGCCTAATAATGGACCTTTAGATTTGTTGTTTTCTATGACAAATGCTGCAGTCACTTCCTTTGAAATGCATCAGGAGTAAGAAGGGTGGATGGATGTGAGCCAGGCACGTGCAGTGAGGTGTGAGTGGGAGCGTGTGGGGGCAAATGGGTCTTTGCAACTGGTGAAATAAACTTTGCTGTGTATTGAAAGGTTTGAAAAGTACAATGTTGGGGAGAGTGCTGGTCTCTAAGTGTTAAAGCCCAGGACAGGGGTGTTGTGGGGTGCGGGGCCCAGCAGCTCAGCTTTTTCCCAGACAGGCGAGGGCAGGGGACCAAGACCCCTGGACCCTGGGCAGGAGGGCACTTGGAAGGGCCCTGGGAAGCCCTGGAGTGCCTCGGAACAGGGAGCCCGGGTACAGAGTGTGATTCTGATGCCTGAGCCTAGGCCTTGGTGAGGCGGCCCCTCATAGAAGCCCCCACTCTCTGCCCCATTCCTGCTGGACAAGAGCTCTTGAAAGTCAGGGCCCATCACTGTACCCACAGTAACAGGAATGCCTGGAGACCCCTCACCACACATGGAGCTCACCTCTGCTCACAGCAAGCCTGTGGGGTGCCCAGATGGCTGGGCAGGAGCAGGAGGACGGCAGGCTTGGGGACCACCGTAACAGCTGCTGAGGGCTGGACGCTTGTGTCCCCCAAAACTCATAGGCGGAAATCCTTGCCCCCAAGGCAGTGGCATTATGAGGTGGGGCCTTTGAGATGTGGTTAGGCCTGGGGGACAGAGCCCTCATGCTGGGATAAGAGCTCTTATGAAGGAGAGATCCTTGCCTGCTCTGCGTGTGAGGACACAGTGAGGGCACACCGTCTGTAAGCTGCAGGTGGGCCCTCGTCAGATCCCGGCCATGTGGGCACCTGGTCTGGGCCTTGCAGCTTGCAGGACTGTGAGAAATAGGTTTCTGCTGCTCAGAAGCTGCCAGCCTGTGGTGTTTTGTTACAGCAGCTAGGATGGACCAACAGTGCGGGAGATTCACACTGGAGCTGACAGCCTGGGGCTGGAGTGTGACAGGCCAGCGAGGCTGCCGACAGGGCCTCACCGCACTCTGGGCTCCCAAGCTTAGAGCTCAGTGAAAGAGGCAGCGATGAGGCAAAGCTACCGCCACGTGACTCTGAGGCTCAGCCAGCAGGCATGGAACATGCTGGCAACGTGGTGGCACCCAGGGTGCCCGGGCAGGTCCCTTCGGTGGACAGGGCACTGACCCGGTGTGTGCGGTGGGAGCATGTAGTGCCGCACAGCTGGCAGGAGCTCTTCTGGTGCCCTTGTGTGGCATCAGCTGGCTTCTGCGCCCTTCTGTCCCCACATCCGTCTCCAGTGGGCAGCTGTGATGGGACATCTGGAGTTGCCCTTGCCTGTCACAGGAACAAGCATGGTGGGCAGATCCTAGCCCAGAGGAGCCCCAGGGGCAAGCCACTTGTCTGGGGGTCAGGAGCTGGGGAGGATGAAGGGCCCACCGTCTTCTGGTTCCTATCATGCACATTTCCAGTGCCCACCTCATTCCTGGCAGACACCATGTGATCAGGGGCTCGGTGGGCTTGGGGAACGCCAGTGCGGCTGATTGCAGGGTGGCCTCAGGCAGCCGGTGATGAGGTCAGGTCAGAAACAGGCGAAAGGGAAGCTGTTTTAGAGACACTGCCACTAGAAAGAAGGAAAGGCAGGGACTGTCAGCCAGGGGCTGCCAGGAGGGAGTGGTGGCTGGGGCGGGACATGCTGCTGGAAGGTTCCTGTGTGGGCCCGCCAATCAGGGCAAAGAAAGGCAGGAGAGCTGTGCTCCTGGGGGCTTTCAAGAGAGCCCCCCGGCTTGCCTCCTCCTTCGGGCTGGGCAGGGGGAGCTTCTGCAGAGGTCATTTCCTCCTGAAACTCAGAGCCCAGAGTGACATCAGCTCGTAAGGGAAGTGGGAAGGGGCCCTCCTGAGGGCTGACAGTGCAGGCCCTTGACGATCTGGAGAGCTCTCCCACTGGGAGTGTCACCTCCACCAGCACCTAGGCGGACTCATTTAATCCTCACAGGCACCCTGAGGGGCAGACTGAGGCGCAGAGGGGCTCAGTGACTTGCCTGGGGTCACACAGAGTTTCATGGAAAGCCGGGATTCCACTGCACTCTTGACGTCTACTCGCCACTTTATCTTCAGAAGTAGATCAATTTGCTAGAACCGTTTGCCCAGACCTGAGTGGACCTGAACCAACTCGCAGTGGTCTTGTTAGCGAGGAACAAAATGACCACCAAACGCTCTCACTGTTTCATGGTGGCCATTTGCCAATGTGCATTGTTGCAGCTGGGCTGAATGTCTTTGCTTCTGAATGTGCCCTCAAACCTGGCTCACACGTTTTGCTGGAATTTTCAGCCCCCGCTCCTGCCTGTGCTGCCAAATGGCTGTGGCCAACTGCCCAGACAAGTTTAAAGTTTCTGTCTGAAGTCTTGGAAAATGGATCAGTTAGACAATTGATTTTTCAGCAAACTGACCAACCAAGGTCCTTTTGTGAATTGACTTTCAGAGAACTGATTTCCCATATCCTGATCCAATGACTAACCCTTTAAAAATGAGTCTACAAGCGTAAATTCAGAAGCACAGGATTTTGCATGTTAAGAAACAGTCATGGGTACACGACATCGTGAGTGCACTAAATGCCGTGAAATCGCACTTTTCAATAACGAATTTTATGTTATCTGAATTTCACTGAAATTAAAAAAGAAACAACCAACACAATCCATACCCAGAACATGAACTCGTTCCAGCTGGAGTTAAGTTTACGGAGGAATCTATTAAAAACTCTTAATACACCAAAGAGATAAGAAAAGGGGCCACAGCCATTAAAGTAAACGCATTACAAAAACCAAATGGCAGGTTCAAGACAAGAACAGAAAGGTATTGTCGGAAACAGATGCTCGGTGCCGAAATGAAAATCAGCACTGAGACAACAGATCTCTCAGCGAGAAAGTTCTGCTTTCTGCAGAAAGGGTGCTACCCGCCAGCAGTCTTGCCACCAGAGTACAGCAAACAAAGGAAAGGCAGGCGCATGTATTCCTTACGCACTGGGTCCTTGCTGCTGTGTCTGATCTTCAGTGGCTGGAGTCGGACCTCACAGTCTAAACTAAAACCCGACTGGCTAACGACCGAAAACTTTTCTAAACAGGTGAAGGCAATGGAGAACAAAGGAAAAGAGGAAGGCCAAATAAGGAAGGGACAGGAAGCTGCTTTTGAAAGGACTTAGAAAAGTAATAACATAAACATCTTGGTGAAAGTACAAGGACATAGAATGTATTATGTGCCTGTGAGCATGCCTAGCACAAATATCTTTGTTAAAGCACAAGGACATCGAACCTACTTCTTCCCTTATGTCTAACAGCTACATAGGACAGGCCTTAACAAAGAGTCACTAGCAAAAGCAAGAAGGCTTTGACGAAAGTCCGTAAGAAACTGTTATTCTAACATTCGTTATTATTACTCTAGCAAGAAGGGAAACTTTGAAGAGGAAATTTTTACTTTCTTTTTTTTTTTTGTGAAGGAGTCTTGCTCTGTCACCAGGCTGGAGTGCGGTGGTGCGATCTCGGCTCACCGCAACCTCTGCCTCCTGGGTTCAGGCAATTATCCTGCCTCAGCCTCCTGAGTTGCTGGGATTACAGGCACGCGCCACCATGCCCAGCTCATTTTTGTATCTTTAGTAGAGATGGGATTTCACCATGTTGGCCAGGATGGTCTCAATCTCTTGATCTTGTGATGAGCCCGCCTCGGCCTCCCAAAGTGCTGGGATTCCAGGCCTGAGCCACCGCATCTGGCCAGAAATTTTTACTTTCTACAGGTAGGAAAATGGCACATCTTGGAAATGAAAAATACAGTCACTGAGACAGAAAACTCAGAAGATGAAATAGGATCAAGTACACAGCTGAAAAGAGAATTAGTGGCTAGAAGGGAGAAGTAAGGAATTTGACCAGAATGCAAAACAGAGAGACAGAGATGACGATTTCTTTTTTTTTTGAGACTGAGTCTTGCCCTGTCACCCAGGCTGGAGTGCAGTGGCTCCATCTCTGCTCACTGCACCCTCTCTCTCCCACATTTAAGACATTTTTGTGCCTCAGCCTCCGGAGTACCTGGACCTACAAGCGTGTGTCACCCTGCCCAGCAAAGTTTTGTATTTTCAGTAGAGATGAGGTTTCACGCTGTTGGCCAGGATAGTCTCCAAACCTTGGCCTCAAGTGATCCGCCAACCTTGGCCTCCCAGAGTGCTGGGATTACAGACGTGAGCCACTGCGGCCGGCCTGAGAACATTTAAACACATGCATACACATTCATACACACAGAGACACGTGGCCTCTCCGTGACAGGCCTTCTCCACGACGCAGCCTCTCTGTGACACCGCGTCTCCATTACATGGCAGGGCCAGGCACAGTGGTTCCTTCCTGGAATCCCATCACTTTGGGAGGCTCAAGCAGTTGCTAGTTCTTGGGATTTTCTGCTGTGTGCCTGGAGACACCCTTGAGAGGCTCCTGGTGGCCAGGCAGTGAGAGGTGGGTGGCTATAAAGCCCCTGGCAAGGGGGCTCCTGGTTCTGCCCTTCCAAGGGCGTGGTCTGGACACTGCTAGAGCCTACTTCCCACCTGAGAAATAGGGCAGGGCATCCACCTCGAAGGGTCAGGGGGAGGTTGGAGTCACCCCACTGTGCCCCCAGGGGCGTCTGGAGTAACTTCAGAGCCACAGCAGGCATGGAGCCCCCACCTGCCCTGGCCCCACCCCCTTATCTGCCTTCTCCTAACTGCCCTCTATGAAAGCCCCTGGAGCCCAGGATGGGCCTGTGCTGGGGGCGCCCTGTCTCGGCTGCCATCTGCGCCCTCGCTGGCCCCCTTCAGTGCAGACAGCACACTGAGTCCGGCAGCAGGGCCTGGTCTGTGTCCTCGCCGGTCGGCCAGGGGCTTTGCTGTCTCTGGTCTGGGCCTGACTCCCACACGCAGCCTATACTTGCCTTTTGTGATGGGTGGCTCCGGCCCCTGCGTCTTCTTTGTGAGATGAAAACTCCCAAAGTCAGGCTTGCAGGGGATTATGAGCTGCGTGGGGTCTCAGCTGCCGGGCCTGAGCTAGGAAACACGCCTCCACCCAGCAGCCCCGAGCTGGCCCTGGCAGGGACCCACAAGCAGCTCTGCTGCCCCCACCTGCTCCCCTGGAAGTCAAACCTACCTCCCCTACCCAGCGAGGGCTGTGGCCAGACGCCGAGCCTGGTTCCCCTGGTCCCAGTGGAGACCCTGGGGACTCGAGTGGACTACTGGGCCTCAGGGGTCTGCATCCACACAGGGGAGGGAGGGCAGGGGTGACTGGAGCTCACCCAGAGCATTTGCTAGAGCCCATAGCAGGGTGGGCTCTTTATGTCATCGCTCCAGAGGGCCCTGTGGAGCCTGTTCCCACTGGTGCGTTGGCAGCTCAGAGCCATGTGCCTCTCCCAAGGGTGCGCTGGCTGCCTGTCTGCCCTGTCCTCCCTCCCTCGGTCACCCTAACAGCTGCACCTGCAGCACAGAGTTCCCTGAAAATGCGGGGTGAGGACAGAGCCACCGCAGGCAGGGCGAGGTCCTGCGGGCATTTCATCTCTTTCAAGAGGTTTGCAGGTGGCACCGGTAGTGTCTGCTTTCCCCCTTCCTTCCAGAAGCAAGCAAGGGGCCCTGGGCCACGGGGGGGCAGCGCGCTGCACTTCCGTGCCTGTGTGGGAGTGGCCCGTCCCCTGGAGACGTCCCATGTCCCCTAGCAAGGCACGCTCATTCTGTGGCATCTGGGCCTGGAACTCGCCTTCTCGTCCGTTCCAGGGGCCAAGCAATGTTGCTAGATGCGGAGGGGCCTGCAGCGGCCACACCCAAAGCAGTCTTGGAGGCTTTTTGTTGCTTTTTCTTTAAAACAGGGTTTTACTCTGTTGCCCAGGCTGACCTGCAGTGGTGGGATCATGACTCACTGCAACCTTGACCTCCAGGGCTCAAGTGATCCTCCCACCTCAGCCTCCTGAGGAGCTGGGACCACAGGCACATACCACCATGCCTGTCTAATTTTTTTTTTTAGAGACAGAATCTTGCTATGTTGCCCAGGCTGGAATCAAACTCCTTGGCCTCAAGTGATCCCCTTCAGCGTCCCACAGCTGGGTAGCTGTTGATTGCAGATTCTAGTGAGGTTACAGGACGTGAGGAAGTGGGGCTGCGGGAATCACAGCAACCCCCTCCCCCCACCTGGCTGCCTCTGAGAGCAGGCCCTTCTCTGGGTGCTCCAGGCCCCGGTGTGTCGTAAGTGAAGGATAGTAGTCCTTACCTTGGGGGAGATCGCTATGGGTGCTCCCTGCAGGGTCTGACATCTGTACTTCCCCAAATGTAGGTGCCGCCCTGAACGGTCCTCAGACTCCACTGCAGCCCCATGTGGTCACTGTGCCCAGCCTTCTTGGGCCAGCCGAGGAATTCCATGGGAAAGTTTACATGAATGGTGAAAACTCAGCGGTACAAGCACTCGGCCTTCTGTCTTCAGAACAGTGCCTGGCGCTGTGGAAACTCCAGGTGAGCCCCTGGGAACTGCCCAGCTTTGAGGGCAGCTTGGCAGTTGGCAGTTCATTTGGTCCATACCAGCTCCATGTTCCTCTCCTCCTTCAGCACTCTGCGCAGCCTCCCGGTGATGCGGCCTCTCCATGACACAGCCTCTGGTGACGCAGCCTTCCGGTGACGTGGCCTCCCGGTGACACAGCTTCTCCATGACACAGCCTCCCGGTGATGCAGCCTCCCGGTGACACGGCCTCCCGGTGGCATGGCCTCTCAGTGATGCAGCCTCTTGGTGACCCAGCCTCCCGGTGATGTAGCCTCCTGGTGACACAGCCTCTCCATGATGCAGCCTCCTGGTCACGCAGCCTCTTGGTGATGCGGCCACCTGGTGACGCGGCCTCTCAGTGATGCAGCCTCTTGGTGACCCAGCCTCCCGGTGATGCAGCCTCCTGGTGACACAGCCTCTCCATGATGCAGCCTCCCGGTCACGCAGCCTCTTGGTGATGCGGCCTCCTGGTGACGCGGCCTTTCCATGATGCAGCCTCCTGATGACGCGGCCTCTCAGTGACGCAGCCTCTTGGTGACCCAGCCTCTTGGTGACCCAGCCT
>JAPYYA010002962.1:0-13389 GCA_028533165.1 Leontopithecus rosalia
AAATTCCATTTAACCCAGCAATCCATTACTGGGTATATATCCAAAGGACTATAAATTGTTCTCCTATAAGGACACATGCACATGAATGTTCATTGCAGCACTGTTTACAATAGCAAAGACCTGGAACCAGCCCAAATGCCCATCGATGATAGACTGGACTGGGAAAATGTGGCACATATACACCATGGAATATTATGCAGCAATCAAAAATAATGAGTTCATGTCCTTTGTAGGGACATGGATGAATCTGGAGAACATCATTCTCAGCAACCTGACAAGAACAGAAAATGAAATACCGCATATTCTCACTCATAGGCGGGTGATGAACAATGAGAACACATTGATACAGGGAAGGGAGTACTACACACTGGGGTCTATTGGGGGGAATAGGAGAGGGACAGCAGTGGGGGGAGCTGGGGAGGGATAGCATGGGAGAAATGCCAAATGTGGGTGTAGGGGAGGAAGGCAGCAAAACACACTACCATGTGTGTACCTGTGCAACTATCTTGCATGTTCTGCACATGTACCCCACAACCTAAAATGCAATTTAAAAAAATTTAGGTTCACTAAGTTTACTCAGTCAATAAATTTTATATGTATATATATATATGTATATGTATATATATGTATATATGTATATGTATATATGTGTATATATATGCTAATATATGTGTATATGCTAATGTGGCTTTAAGAATAAGAAAAAGATAATAACTTGAAGGTAGAATGAAAGGAGTTAGTCAATGTGTCTCACTGTCTCACAGCAAACTAAACATCACAGTAAGGCATTGCATTATGAGAAAACAACTGTCAAGTGAGCACTGGAAAAAGAGTTCTCCATTCAGGAGGTAAAGAAAGAACAAAGAAGAGACTGTGAATCAAAGGAAACAAACACCGAAGCAGTGAGTCCAGCTAAGAAGCTCGTGGTATAAGCAATATCTATAAAAATTGTTGCAGAAATCGTGATGAAAGTTAGTCATAGGAGAAATATACATTTGAGATAGGGTTTATGACATTTGATGAAAAGGAAGAAATAAAAAATAATTCCATGATTTTGGCCTGAGCATATCTGTTGAAGAGAGCCACCACTAACTGAAAGGGAGAAACTTTGGTAAGGAACAGATTGGGGTATGAAGAGAAGTAAATAAATTAGGTTTTACCACCTTAAGTTTAAGAAACTTATTGGATACCCAGTGTAGACATGGAGGCCTGAAAGAGGCAATATTTGCAGATAATGACTTTATGTCATCATCATAGCGATATAAAATGTAGATATTGGTTTGAATGGAATCACCTGAGACTATAATTAGAAAAGAAATCACTGAGAGGGGTCAAGGACACTCACATATTTAAAGTCCCCTAGAGTGGGTGTACACAACCAAGAAACCTGAGAAGTAGCCTAAAGGTGGAAGAAAAGTCAAACTTATGATACTGGAACGGTAGAGGAGGAAGTCCTCTAAAAGAAGGGAATTATCCAATATGAGATGGGCAAGTGTAGAGGATAGACCACTGGCTATGGCATTGTTATTAGGACCAATGGTGACTTTGCCTAGGGAAGAAGAATTTCATTTCAGTGGTGGAGACTAAATTCTAGCTGTTGAAGCAAAGAATTATTCTTGTTTAAGCGGAGTTGTTTAAGCAGAGAATGGACAGTGCAGAAGGGAGATAATTATAGACAATTACTGTAAGAAGTTTTGCTGTAAAGGAGAATAGATAAATAAATGATAGATTAACAGGGTAGTGTAGAGTCAAGGGGAAATTAAACAAAATATTTTAGAAACAAGTGCTAATGAAACAGAAATATATTATCAGACACTGTTAAATAATTTAAGGATAAACTCTCATTAAAGAAAAGATAAATCAAATGGGAAAGCTTTGGATTAAAAGGACCAGCATTACTTTATAGTATAACTCAAATGAGAAATCTAGTCATTTATGGGTTTTCAGGTAAATTTGGGAGATCAAACTAAACTGTTTCTCTGAAATGTTACTCTTTTGAGATCCTGGAATTATATTTCTTCAAGCCACATCCTTTAGATCTTTTTCAAGCTGCAATTGATGTACATATAAGCTTTCACAAAACTAACCAGTACTTGTCCAGCCCAGCGCTTACTAAATAGTAATAGTTAAACAATTTATACATCCACATTACTGTGTTGGGAGAATTATCAGACATTCCTCCTATTTCCTCTTACTTTCCTAGCTTTTCTCCTATATTTATCATGAAAGCAGACGGACATAAGGCAACAAATTCAGCATTTTTATCCACAGGGAAAATAAGTATTGTTTTCTGAATCTTTTAAACTTTATTTTTTAAAAAGCTACATCTTTTTACCTTTTTTTTAACCTGAAGAAGAACACCTGCAGGAAACATTTGTCTTCAAGATGCTTTTCATATCACCTTTATTCCAAGATCAATGAATTTTTTTTAACAAATTATAAAAACATGTGGTTCCCTGATGATCACAATTATTCAAAAAGAAAAAAAATCTGAGGGAAAATTTGTAAGAAGAAAACACAAGGAAATTAAGAGTGGCTATATTTGGGAGGTAGTTCTAGGATATTTTTATACAAATTTTCTAATTTTTCCTGTTTTATTTTTCTAATAAGTTTATAATGTGAAACACCTATTTGAGTTTTTGAATGGTATTTTCTGGGTATGATTATCAATTCAAACAATGAAATGAATAGTAACAATATGTAAAACATAATATTTTCACTAATCTCTACTTTATAACTTCATTGTTATATATATCGTATGTTCCATAATTCCCCCACACTCTTTTTGGTATTTATATTGTTTGTTTTATTTAGCAAAACCTTACGTCTTTGAGGACTCACTTTGAGATATGGATGACTTTCCCTGTAGAAATAAAAAGGCAATTATTCTGGGCTTAGAACTCTTTTGGTAGGCTCTCTTTTTGTATGTCGCTGATCAAGGGGCCCCAAATCAAAAGACTTAGCATTTAATGTAGAATCTGATAGATTCTTCAGCATAGGAGACAAAGAGTGGCTAGTTGTATCCTCTTAATTGCTTTTTTTTTCATAAAGGCCAGTAAACAGGGAACTAATTAGGATAGGCAAGTATTAGGTATCTCTCTCTGACTATTTTTTTTTTCTTTTTGAGTAGGAGTCTCACTCTATTGCCCAGGCTGGAGCTCAGGGGCCGTGATCTTGGCTCACTGCAACCACCATCTCCTGGGTTTAAGCAATTCTTCTGCCTCAGCCTCCCAAGTAGCTGACATTACAGGCGCACATCACTGCCACACCCGGTTAATTTTCTTTTATCTTTTTTTTTTTTTTTTTAAGTAGAGCTGGGGTTTCACCATGTTGGTCAGGCTCATGTCGAACTCCTGACCTCAGAAGATCTGCCCCCTTCAGCCTCTACAAGTGCTGCTATTACAGACGTGAGCCACCACACCCAACCTGACTAATTTTTAAAAGCCGAAAATTATTTTATTATAGGTCCAAGTGTTCTTCTATGCATCCAAGATTTATAAGATATAATTCAAGGATTTCTACAGCATCATCTTTCAACTTAAGCCCTAAAGGAAATTTTATTCTAATAACCATGAGATTTAGATATGAACATGTTCTAGGTTAAAAACCCATAGACCTGTTGTTGCATGTCCAATCTGGAAGAGGAAGTGTCTCTGATACTTTTATGAAAATGATTTGATCACTGTGATCTGTGGTAACCTGGTCTCTAGGTCCCTTCTATTTTTGTGTCCACCTTCATTTGTGGAATAGAAAAGAACAGGACAGTTTTGTATTTATATATATATACAGGACAGCTTATTCTGGTGTATCCTGGGAAAAGCTCAGTCATTGCCCTTCTGCTCTTTTCCATGGATTTCCTAGATTTCCTAGCTCTGAGACCTAGATTTGAAAAACTCTTTCCTATCACAATCTATCTGCTTACAAGCTAGACTTTCAAAATCACACCATGTAAGTACGTATGTTGTGAGCCCTATATTTGGTATCAAGGTTCCATCTCCTTAGTAGTAGGCTCTTAAGTCTTCACAAAAGAGGACTACTATGGCATTGTCCAAAGGACTGTAAGATTGTTGCTACTGCTTTCATCAACTTTTATCTGTACTCATCTATACTAGCTGCTATCATTATGGCAGGCATCAGGCCAACCCCCTGCCAGGTCATGATCACGTTCTTTTTACCTTGGGGAAAAACATATTCCGGGTTAATTTTTGAATGGCATGTCCACTTAAAATAGCCTCAGCCTAAGAGGCAACTGTCATTTTACTACATTTTTTTAGAATCCAGTGATTGTCTGCCCAGGTGTGTTCTTGCAAGATATTCAACTTCAATATGTAAACTTATTCTTCAGACTTCGTTTAGTGTTTAAGCATTTAAGGAGCTACTTCCAAACTTTGCATTCCCTGGAAAGGTTACTATGACAATTGCCATTTCAGCAAATTCTTAGTCACATGTCTTAGCTTCCACCCAAGATTGAGTAGCATCCTGAAAATATATCAATGTTGATGACCCCACACCATTAGAAATGTGGGGAGTAATGTTTTCCAATGATTCTTCTTTGTGATAAAGTATACTTTGACTGCAAAAGGCTACTCACTATGAAGGGGAATTTCCCACCATATTTGCAGGTCAACCATAGTATATACTATTTCTCAATTAATTAATGTATCCTCTTTAAGAGGTTTGAAACTTAGTTTTAAGAGTCTTTTCTCTCAGTATCATTCTTGGGAAATAATTGTCAGTCAGTAAATTTTGTTTCACATGAAAATATGTAAGAGCAAATTGATTTTTTGGTAAACATGGATCTGCACTGCAGATGTCCTAGCTATCCTATTTTAAATTTGGCCTTCCAGTACTCCTCCCAGCTAGAAGGTATTGGTAGCATTAGCATTTCAAGTAGTGGGTCATTTTTATTCTCGTGCCCCATTAACATTGCCACAAAATGTTAAATGTATGTACGTGACCCACAAAAGTAGCAAACATCTGAAGAGCTATTTGAACTAAAAGATGTGAAACAGTTTTTTTAACTTTTAAATATACTAATATCTTTATTTATTGAATTATCAGCTTAAAAATATTTGTTCTTAATATTAAAAATAAAGAAATTGATACACTTCACCTACCACCCTTTCTTAAACCTCTTTTCATTCCATAATTTTTGTTACACAATTTCTTTTTATTATTGTACTTTAGATTCTGGGGTACATGTGGAGATCATGCAAGATTATTGCATAGGTACATTCATGGCAAGGTGTTTTGTTGCCACCATTACCCCATCATCTATACATGACATTTCTCCCCACGTTACCCCTCCTCAACCCTCCCTCCCACTAACCCTCTAGTAGTCCCCCCAATGGATCCCAGTGTGTGATGCTCCCCTCTTTGTGTCCAAGTGTTCTCATTGTTCAACACCTGCCTATGAGTGAGAACATGTGGCGTTTGATTTTCTGATCTTGTGCCAGTTTGCTGAGAATGTTAGTTTCCAGGTTCATCCATGTCCCTACAATGGACACAAACTCATTGTTTTTTATGGTGGCATGGTATTCCATAGTGTATATGTGCCACATTTTCTTTGTCCAGTTTATTCTTGATGGGCATTTGGTTTGGTTCCAGGTCTTTGCTATTGTGAACAGTGCCGTGATGAATATGAGTGTGCATGTGTCTTTATAACAGAATGATTTATAGTCCTTTGGGCATATACCCATTAATGGGATTGCTGGGTCAGTTTTTATACAGCAGGCAAGATGATTTCTAGTTCGCAAGTGCAAAAAAATAAATTTCTCCAAGTTTTGTGACTTGCTTACATTCATGCATACACGGCATAATCTTGAGTGAAAATTGCCTGTGAGAATTCTGTTATTGACCGGGCATGGGGGCTCACACCTATAATCCCAGCACTTTGGGAGGCCGAGGCAGGTAGATCACAAGGTCACGAGATCGAGACCATCCTGGTCAACATGGTGAAACCCCGTCTCTACTAAAAATACAAAAAATTAGCGGGGCATGGTGGTGTGTGCCTGTAATCCCAGCTACTCAGGAGGCTGAGGCAGGAGAATTGCCTGAACCCAGGAGCCAGAGGTTGCGGTGAGCCGAGATCGTGCCATTGCACTCCAGCCTGGGTAACAAGAGCAAAACTCCATCTCAAAAAAAAAAAGAAGAGAATTATGTGATTATTGTGTGAGTTAATAAGAAAATCACAATCAGCATTCAAATCTATATGTGATTAATTTCACTATAGCCTACAAAAAATAAAGTAAAACAAACTGAGAGTCTGGCAATGAGGATTCAAATCTCTGTGAAAACAATTTCCCTGGATGGAAAAATGTTTTGAACCTGCCCTGAACATTAAAATTCTTAGTCTTATTATTTTCAAAATTTACAAGATAATTTTTTGTGTGGTACAGTATGCTTTCAATCTCCAAATTAATAAATATGTGTCACTGACTGGATTACAGGTTCATTGTATTGTATAACTGATATGAAATTATTTGTTTGTGTGCCAGTAAGAAGGGATTTAGTGTCCTACAGCTGTGGGAAAACCTGCAAGAGTTTAGAACTTAAGAGAATATCCAGTCCTGTGTCTGCATACATACTCTAAGACTTTTGTGTAGATGGCTTTTTAAATTTTATTTCATTTTTGTATGGAAGGTCGTCCTGTATTGCCCCCAACTTTCTACCAAAAGACACATAAATATTTAGGCAGCATTAATTGATGGAGCACCATTAATATTCTAATGCCCCTAGAATATACATATTGAGAAAGCAGACCCTTGAATGGCCCTCCTTTCAAGTTTAGCAGAAAAGTGAATTACCACCTTGGCCGATATCTTCCTGAGAAGTTCCAGCTTGCTTAGAAGTGCAGCACCTAGAAATAGAAATTCCGTTTGACCTAGCAATCCCATTACTGGGTATATCCAAAGGATAATAAATCGTTCTATTATAAGGACACATGCACACGAATGTTCATTGCAGCACTGTTTACAATAGCAAAGACCTGGAACCAACCCAAATGACCATCGATTATAGACTAGACAGGGAAAAGGTGGCACATATACATCATGGAATACTATGCAGCCATAAAAAACAGATGAGTTCATGTCCTTTGTAGAGACTTGGATGAACCTGGAAACCATCATTCTCAGCAAACTGACACAAGAACAGAAAATCAAACAGCGCATGTTCTCGCTCATAGGTGGGCGAGATAAATAAAATAAATAATTTTTTTAAAAAGTGGAGTGCAGAGACATTCTAAAGGGAAACTTTGCTAGAGCTAGCAAGGAACATGAGAGGACTCTGGGGACAGATGGTTACTCTGAAGTATACCATTCTTAGTCACATCTCACAAAACTTCAGTTTGTCATATTCTGCTAAAGGAGATGAGGGGTAAAGTTTACATTGTTTCTATGGTAGTGCAAAATTGTAAACTGAATATTCTTTCTGACCTTTTTCTAGCATATGCTTTCTCAATGGGTGTACTACCATCTCCTCAGGGAAATAAGAATACCTTGTTACCTGTAAAGCACAGATACACATAAAATGTATAAATAGATATACAATACAGCTGTGGTATTAGAATTTCCTGGGAGGGATTAACATAAAATGTCTAACCAGCCTACTTAGAAGAATAACAATGTTTTTAAAGTTTTGGAAACACTGATCAATAGGATTAGTAGATTCAGTTGACTATCCTGGATGCCTTGGTCCCTTTTACTATATTCAAGGTTAATTCTGGGGTCCTATTTTATCTGTAATGCTGCAGGAAATATTTATCACAAAGCAAATTAGGGGTATCTTGGAACAGAAAATATATTAATACTGACATGTGGCTGAGAAATTCTAGACAGAAAGGGACTGGGCACTGGCATTGCTCTACCTTTAAGCTGAGAAGTCTGAAACCACAGCCCACAGTGAGAACTTCTATGTCTGCATGCTCACTCTCTACTGATTGGTTCTTTGTAAATAATGTCCTTTTTTAAAATCTCAGAAACAATCGAAATTTATTTTTCACAATTCTGAGGCTGAAAATTCAAGATCAAGATGCTGGCAGATTCAGTGTCTGGTGAGGACCATCCTTCCTGGTTCATTGACACTGACTTTTCTGTACCCTCACATGGGAGAAGGGGTGAGGGTCTCTCGGTCTCTCGGGAGTCTATTTTTTATTGTACTTTAAGTTCTGGGGTACATGCGCAGACCTTGCAGGATTGTTCCGTAGGTACACACATGCTATGGTGTTTTGCTGTCTCCCAATGCCTTTTTAACAACTGAATGTGGCCTTGTACAAAACTACCTACGGCCCACCCTACCCCCAATTCTGTGCCTGTAAAGACACCAGATTCAACTGGTAGAGAAGAGGAGTCACTGGATGTCAGAAAGAGGCAGCTTGACTTCAGAGATGGTGGCTGAATGTTGGAAAGAGGCAATTTGACTTCGGAAGAGAGGGTCTGAAAGGTGACTTAACTTCAAGGGAGAGCAACCTGCGCTTCCCCTCTCCACTGAGAGCTGCTTTCATCATTCAATAAATTCTCCACATTTATCATCCTTCAATTCGTCCCTGTGACCCCATTCCTCTTGGGCACTGGACAAGAATTCAGGATGCACTAAGTGCAGATACCCAAAGAGGCTGTCACACTGACCTTCTGCCCTCACTGACAGAGGGCAGCCATCCCACAAAATGAGGCAAGGGCCCACTGAGCTGTAACACACTGCTGTCTATAGACAGCAGGCTAAGAGAGCACTGTAAGAAACCCTCTGTGGCCTTGAGGTTGCAAGCACCCCCACCTGGATGCTGCTGCAAGGCCTGCACGGAGTTTGCTCCTGTTGACACTGAAGTGGCCTTCTGGTTCCTACACTTGCCCACCTATGAGTTTCCTCCCATCGGGGTGCAGCATGATGGATGTGAGCAGACAGAGTTTGGTCCTGTTGGCCAATTCCTACACCCACTCGCCTGTGTGTCCCAGGAGGTAGTTGGGCTGAGTAAACAGGAAACCCCTATGTTGAGACTTGCGAAGGGGATAAGAAAATATCCCGCATAAATATTGTATATATTTGATTTTTTTGCATATATACTTATCTTGATAGTTACATATGTATAGTTCTGTAGGATTTAATTTGTCTGACCTTTCATATCTAAAACTATCCTCGATTCCTTAGTCATGCAGTTGAAATAGAAAAGAAATAGACTTCTTTTCTAGCATGCAATTTTGACATAACATGTTTAAATTAGCCATTTTCATGCATCTGATCATATCCCATGTAGATACAAGAATGAGATGAGCTGCAGGAGTGGCAATCAACTGCCATTTTGTGCATATTTTGCCAATGTTAGAAAAGTTGGATATTCAATAATTTGCATTTTATTCCAATTTAACATGTCTTCTAATTAAAGGAACAGCATCAGTACACTGTGAACTTAAGGAGTTCAGCTCTATTTTAGTTATTATTTTCAGTGAGACCATGTGGATGAAACCAGATATGTTTAGACACATGACAAATAAGAACAATATTATTTGAAACATGATATAATATAGTTATATACATAAAACAGTTATGGCACAAAAAAGGAAGAAGTCAAAGGCTTTCCATTGAAAGCGACATTTGTAATGAGACTCCAAAGTAGAAATTTTCTTGGTGAGCAAGGGGTAAAAGGGCATTTCTATTAAAGGCAAAAACTGTGAAGGGGGAAGACAAATCCTGCTGGGAAACAAAAATTAAAAAGGCTTATTTACTCCTGAATTGCAAGAAGTTCGGAACAGTGGCAGAGGAGGGACTAAGGGCCTAGTTTAGTGGCTGGAAACAGAGGGAGGGGAAAGTCACGTGGTGGAAAACCTTGACTTCCCTATAAGAATATAGATTCTTCTTCCTGTAGCCTTTGTGAAATGGATACTGGTTTTTAATAGTTCAGGGATCTCAATGTTTTTCCTTTAAGAAACTTTCTACCCTATTAATGTTACAAGAAATGTGTTGAAAATAATGACCAATTTGAAATGGTAGAAGATGGACACAAAGGAAAGCTGGATAATCTCAGTTTTGTGTCTCCAGTGACGTAGTGCATACATCCTAAGGGCAGCAATGTGTTCTGTCTCAATTTTAGGGAAGAAATTTATGACTTTCAGCATATTGATGATATTTCCAATAAAGATACTGTATAAAGCTACCCAGGGGAAACATATAGAATGAAATGAGAAAAGGCAAAATTACAGAACAATAGGAGCTTATCTAAATTAAACCACATGGGGTTAATGGTGAGATTAGCTGAATGTCATTTGTATAACCATTCATATATATTCAAATTTGAATTACATAGAATCATAGATGGAACTTTCTCAGATGGGTCAGGTAATGGTATGATTCCTTCCTTTTTCATTGGTTATAAATTCTGTTTTTGCAGAGGTCTAAGGATGTAATTTGTTAATGCCACTAATCATTTTATAATTACCAAGATGTTTACTTATGTGTGTAATCCTGTTTTATGTAAACCAGCTATAGAATGCTGACCCAAAACTGGCAATGAATTCTCTCACACTACTTACTGTAAACTATTCTGGCTTCCTCTTTACATATTCTTCAGACAACTGTACCACTGCAACTTACTTTTCCAGATCATGGAGTACCTGCTAACTTCTCCTCAGGGTAATTCTCTTCAATGCCTCAAGGATGTCTATACACTGCCTTCAGGGAAAAGTATCTTTCTTATGATCCATGAGACTTGTAGATTACAATGAAACAAAAATAAACAAAAATGACAACCACAAAGAGAATCTTTAGAAGATTCTAAGTGGGCCGGGTGTGCGGTGGCTCAGCCTGTAATCCTAGCACTTTGGGAGGCCAAGGCGGGCGGATCATGAGGTCAAGAGATCAAGACCATCCTAACCAACATGGTGAAACCCCGTCTCTACTAAAAATACAAAAATTAGCTGGGCTTGGTGGCAAGCGCCTATAGTCCCAGTTACTCAGGAGGCTGAGGCAGGAGAATTGTTGAACCTGGGAGGTGGAGGTTGCAGTGAGCCGAGATTGTGCCACTGCACTCCAGCCTGGCACCTGGTGACAGAATGAGACTCTGTCTAAAAAAAAAGAAGAAGAAGATTCTAAGAGACTCATATGATGTAAAGTGGTCTGTGTAGACTTGGAACCCAGGGTAGGTTCTGATTGTACCAACTTTATTAAATCCTCTGAGCCACAATCTACTCCTTTATAAATAGAGGTATTAGTACATCCCCTAATTACTTTGCAAGGATCAAGTAGCCCATGACACATTTATGTGGTGATATCTGTGAAAAAGCATAGATTATTATTAAAATATTGAAAAGTATTACTATTAAACCAAGTAAATTTTATATTCTACCTGCTATAGCTTAATCAGTAGTTACAATACCCATTTTTTCATTAAAAAATTGTATAGAAGAATACTGTCTTTCATAAAACTAAAATTCTATGAATAGTTTGCCACTTTTGCTTTATTCTACAGACCTTGAGTCTTTACAATAAAATCCCATTTTTAACTTTATGATGTTATGACAGAATCTGTAGCCTTAGTTACTATTCATATTCATGAAACAATTTGCATATCAATTTAATATTCTCCTGCTTTGCTATACTTGTTATGATATGCTATCTAAACTACTAGCTCAATTTTTAAAAAGTGTTTAAGTATGTACTTAGAGGCAATAATATGCAGTGGAACCTATACTAAAAAATCAAAATATTTTCAGAGATAAAATAGAAACATCTCACGCTAAGAGATTTGTACTGCTGTCATATCTAAGTTAGTCCCCCTCCACCACTGGTGTTATGCAAAATCAGATTACCTAATAATTTGGAAATAATACTTAGTACTTGCTCTTTCACAATAACTATTTTTAGTCATTAAAATATCAATCCCTTTAACTTTTGCTCTCATTAGCATGGATAAGCAGATTTTTAAATTTTCTCTTCTCATTCCATTCTAAAACTAGCTTACAGAGCATAGCAATATCAAAAAAACTCAAAACCTAGCACAAGACAAGAAATAAATAAGATCAGAGAAGAATTGGAGGATATAGAGACACAAAAACCCTTCAAAAAATCAACAAATCCAGGAGCTGGCTTTTCAAAAAGATCAACAAAATAGACAGAACACTAGCCAGATGAATAAAAAGGAAAAGAGAGAATAACCAAATAGATGCAATAAAAAATAAAAAATGATAAAGGGGATATCACCAAAGATTCCACAGAAATTCAAACCATCATTAGAGATTATTACAAACAACTCTATGCACATAAACTAGTAAACCTGGAAGAAATGGATAAATTCCTGGACACTTGCCTCCTCCCAAGCCTAAACCAGGAAGAAGTCGAAACCCTGAATAGACCAATAACAAGATCTGAAGTTGAGGCATCAATTATAAGCCTACCACACAAAAAAGGCCCAGGTCCAGATGGGTTCACAGCTGAATTCTACCAGACACAAAGAGAGGAGCTGGTACCATTCCTTCTGAAACTATTCCAAATAATCCAAAAAGAGGGAATCCTTCCTAAATCATTTTATGAGACCAACATCATCCTGCTACCAAAACCCGGCTGAGACTCAACAAGAAAAGAAAACTTCAGGCCAATATCCATAATGAATACAGACGCAAAAATCTTCAATAAAATACTGGCAACCTGATTGCAATAGCACATCAAAAGCTTATCCACCATGATCAAGTAGGATTCATCCCGGGGATGCAAGGCTGGTTCAACATATGCAAGTCTATAAACATAATTCACCATGTAAACAGAACCAAAGACAAAAAACACGATTATCTCAATTGATACAAAGAAGGCCTTTGACAAAATTCGACAGTCCTTTATGCTAAAAACCCTCAATAAACTAGGTATTGATGAAACATATCTCAAAATAATAAAAGCTATTTACAACAAACCAACAGCCAATATCATACTGAATGGGAAAAACTGGAAGCATTCCCTTTGAAATCTGGCATTAGACAAGGATGCCCTCTCTCACCACTCCTATTCAACATAGTACTTAAAGTTCTAGCCAGAGAAATCAGGTAAGAAAAAGAAATAAAGGGTATTTAAATAGGAAAGGAGGAAGCCAAATTGTCTCTATTTGCAGATGACATGATTGTATATCTAGAAGACCCCATCATCTCAGCCCAAAATCTCCTGAAACTGATAAGCAACTTCAGCAAAGTTTCAGGAAACAAAATCAATGTGCAAAAATCACAAGCATTCCTATACACCAATAACAGACTTAAAGAGAGCCAAATCAAGAATGAACTGCCATTCACAATTGCTACAAAGAGAAATAAAATATAGGACTATAACTATCAAGGAACGTAAAGGACCTCTTCAAGGAGAACTACAAACCAGTGCTCAACAAAATAAGAGAGGACACAAACAGATGGAGAAACATTC
>JAPYYA010002963.1:0-13388 GCA_028533165.1 Leontopithecus rosalia
CATACATTTTTCTCAGTATCACATCACACCTATTCTAAAAGTGACCACAAAATTGGAAGTAAATCACTCCTCAGCAATTGCATAGCATTTCACAGGTTTAAATGAAATATTGGTTGGCTGCTTGTTTGTTATTTTCCTCCCTTATTCCTTCCTGTCTCCATTGTTAAGCACATTTATTGGCATAAAAGAGGTTTTTAATACCCATTTTTAGACTGCATTCTAGCCTGGGCAATAGAGCAAGATTCCCGTTCTCTCTCCCTGTTTCTCTTCCTCTTTCTTTCACTCTTTCATTCTTTTTTTTCTCTTTTTCTTTCTTCTTTTCTTTCTTTTTCTTCCTTTTTTCTCTTTAGAAAAAAAAAGAGGATAATAGATTAAAGTTTAACACACATCCTTCTGCCTTCCCTCCCCCCACCCTTTCTCTGGCTTATTCTTGAATAATTGTTTCCTGGGGTTTCAGGTGCTTCTACATAATTTAACTCTCATTTCCTTATTGTCACAGAACTTGGTTTTCTCCTAATGATCTTGAGTCAATTCTGATATTACCTTCTCTGGGAAACTTTCCTGATATCCTCCTCACATCTACTAGTTCCATTCCCTTCCTTTCTACTTTCATGGTATCTTAGATAGAAGTTTTTATAGCAGTTACTTCCAGCTATATTTTAACTGTGTTCTTTCTAGTCTCTCTCTATTGATTGTAACCCTAGAGTCTTTTATTTCTATAAAGTGGTTAGCACATTGTGGCTGCTTATTATGTGTTTGTTAAATGAATGAATGAAACAGTATTTTTAAGTGAGGGCTTTTAGTTTACATTAGAGCCTCTGGAAACAGGTCAGAAAAGCTCACCTCCACTCCAAAGCACCCAGTACCCAGCCTATTTAGGATTATTGTGAAGGCCCTTTAAAGGACTGGCCAAGCCAGAAGTCATACATCTGTCATTACTCTATTTTCCAGTCAAACTGAATGATCTGCTCTTTCCAAACTTCTGCTGATTCGGAGCCTTCATTTATGTTATTCCCTTTGCCTGGAATGTATTCTTCCCAAGTTCTCTATTCCTTGCTTGCTCTCCCTTATTCATTTTTATAGACCTTGTTCAGCTGTCATCTTTAGGGAACCTTCCCTGATAACTTCTTCTTCCTCTTACTACCCTATCACATGTATTACAGTCTTGAATTACTGGCCTAGCTTTCCTTTTAGATAAGTGTCTTAGTTCAGTTTCTGGTGCTATAAAAGAATACCACAGACTGGGTGATTTATAAACAACAGAAATTTATTTGACTCACTGTTCCAGAGGCTGAAAAGTCCAAGAGCACAGGGCTGGCATCTGGTGAAGGTCATTCAGTAGTGGAAGGGCACATGAGCCTGTGAGGCAGAGAGGAAATCAGCTTAAACTCATCCTTTTATTGGGGGTCCACTCCCCTGATAACTAGCTCACTCCTATAATGAGGCCATTAATTCATTCCTGAGGGGAGGGGCCCCTTGACCTAATCAGCTCCTAAAGGCCCAACCTCCCAATGTCATCATGTTGGCAGTTAAATTTCAACATCAATTTTGGAGAGGACATTCAAACCATAGCATCGGTCAGCGACATGAGGATACAGATCATGACTTATTTGACTTGTATTTGAATGAAACCAAGCCAGCAAATGGATTATTTCTTCTCTGGTGATGAGGATACTTTAGTAGGAGGTAGAGTTTGTAGGAGACACCATTTTATCGATTGTTAACTGGTAGACAGTTTAATATATTTTAAATGGTTTTGTAACTTCAATTAAATAGTATAAATTTAAATTTCTTTGCTGTAGCTCCAAAGAGTATCTCCTGAGGTGGTTGACAACTGTACTGTAAGTTATTGAAGTAATTCTTTTGGAATGAAGTAATATGTTTGAGACGTGTACACCTAAGAATTCAGAGGCCCTCTATTGAAGATTCATCTTTAGTTGTGATGCTCTCTAATGCTTGATATTTTCTTCCTGTTACTTTTTATTTTATAAGTACATGTTATTTTTAGGAAATATGATTCTTATATTCCTTTCCATATTGTTAAATGTATGAACCAGCAAAAACTCACTGTGCCTTATCACAAACAACAGAGAAGAAACAATGTTAATCACATTCCCAAGTGGGCAGCACTGGCAGTTACTTTTTTTTTAATTATTATTTTACAGAGATGAACGAAATCAGTCTATCATTGTAAGCGGAGAATCTGGGGCAGGAAAAACAGTTTCAGCTAAGTATGCCATGCGATACTTTGCAACTGTGAGTGGTTCTGCCAGTGAGGCCAATGTAGAAGAAAAGGTCTTGGCCTCCAACCCCATCATGGAGGTAAGACAGCAGAGTCCTCAGCTTTCTTCCTGTATTCTCTTGATAAGAAACATGTTCAAAAAATTCATGGATACAGCATATCTCAGAAAGCCTGGGGTTTCCTATCCACTAACATTAAGAAAATACTTTTCTACATGTTAATAAAAAATCTAGGAAAAGTAAAAATTGGTAAGGTACACATTTTTAGTAAAGCCCAGCTATAGAGGAATCTGCTTTAGTCCATAATCCTGAATTTTTAACCTACCAGCAAAATTGTTGCCTCTAAATACCAGGCAGCCAAGTTTCCTTCCCCTCATTAATTGACTCATATCTTATTGTTCCTTTCCTTTTGCCAAAAGTACAAGTTACTCATCTCCCCCAAGTCCTGAGTTCTTATTTTATGCTCCTTCTAAAACATAAGATTTGTTATGCTCAGGTGTAAATGAGTTTAATTATTCTTTGCCCATATTTCATTTTCTGTACTTAGTCCAACCTAATTTGGCTTAAATTTTAGTATAGCTAAAGTTTTAATCTTTTTTCCAGATGTGAACTATAAACTTAAACTATGATCTTTGTAAACTTTTGTTGTTGTTGTTCTGTCAAGCACGTAACACAGCTATAGGTTCATAAAAGACATTTAGTAACTGTAAGGTTTTGAGAGAGGAAGAACTATGAAAGAATGTGCTTTCAAAACTCGAATACACCATATACAAAGCCAATTAAAATGGAACTAATTGTGAGAGAATTTGAGTATTTTAGGATTGGTAAATAGAGTATTCTTGGTCTTAATATGATTTTTAGAAAGTTATAGTTTTACGTGAAGACTTACTAAATGGAGAAAAATAAATTTTGTTAAATAGAATTAGTTTGGACATACAGAAACAAACCTTCCTTGTTAAAAATTCAAATGGGCATTTTTTTATCCCTGTCTTTTTTCTTTGTCAAGCCTTATTTGTCACCCAAACACAGATGGAGTTAAAATCGGCCTGGTGCACCTGTGGTACAAGTGGTTTTTGCAATAATCTATCTAGAGGTAAATGTGCTTGGTTTGCAGTGCTGTGTGTGACACTTCAGAACAGAATGCTGTGACCTCTTATCTGTAGGGCTGCCCTCTAGAGCAGCAGGACTTCTGTTTTTTGGGATCAATAAGCAAGATATGATGGGGATGTTCAGAGGCTTCCTGGGCAGGATGTGCTATGGAAAAAAATACCGGGAATGCTTTCCAAAATGGGATGAACAGGATGAAACAGATGTTTGCACTGAAAGATAATAGTGAAAACTTTAAGCGAATGTTAAGATTTTTTTTTAAATGTAAGCTACAGATACAGTGCTGGATGTCACTAGTGTTAATACTGGGGAAATAGAATCTGTGGAGCCAGTTTTTGGTTTGGGGTCAGAAAACAACAGGGCTTCTTTTCTTTCTGTTATTTCAACTGGTTTTGGTCATGACAACAAATTCTTCTTATTTGACAACAGTTCAAGCCATTCTAGTCCCTAACATTAGAGTATCCCAAAGTCTTGAATGTGATGGCATTAGGTAATCCCATTTCTTCTGGGCCTGGACCATATACTACTAGGATTTGAAGTTGTCTTTGAGGATAACTTAAGTTTAGAATGAACCTTCTAGAATTTTTCAAGAGTTGAGTGAACTATTTTATGATCTCTTTCAAAAAAAACCAGTCCCATTGTTTTGTTTGTTTGTTTGTTTTGTTTTTGAGACAGTGTCTTGCTCTTGCTGCCCAGGCTGGAGTGCAATGGCAAATCTTGGCTCACTGCAACCTCCGCCTCCCAGATTCTAGTGATTCTCTTGCCTCAGCCTCCTAAGTAGCTGGGATTACAGGCACCTGCCACCACACCTGGCTCATTTTTGTATTTTTAGTAGAGATGGGGTTTCACCATGTTGGCCAGGCTGGTCTCCTGACCTTGTGGTCTGCCCACCTTGGCCTCCCAAAGTATTGGGATTACAGATGTGAGCCACTGAGCCAAGCCACTTCATTGGTTTTTCTACAACACAGATTTGAATTGTGTTAGTAGGAATGATATTAAAAATTTGGAATAGCCACTGTCTTAGTCCATTTAGTGTTGCTATAACCATAGCCTCAGAATACCTGAGGCTGGGTAATTTATAAAGAAAAGAGATTTATTTGGCTCATGGTTCTGTGGGCTCTGGCATCTGCTAAGCTTCTGGTGAAGGCTGGCATGCTGCATCATAACATGGCAGAGAATGTTACAGGGCAAGTCAACACATGTGAACAGGGGAAACCTGAGGGCCTCCCAACTTCATAAGAACCCACTCCAGTGGAAACTAATCCATTTCTGAGAGAACTAATTCAGTCTCACCAGAGGGAGAGCTCACTACAGGAGAACTTCACCCAGGCTTTCAGTATAGATTTGCCCCCATGACCAAAACACCTCCCACTAGACCCCATCTCCTGGCACCTCCATATTGGGGATCAAATTTCAATATAAGTTTTGGTGGGGACACATTATATCCAAACCACAGCAGTCAAAAATAATACTTATAATATGCAGTTATAAAGAATATGCCCTGCTTGCTGGGATGGACATAAAAGATAAAGGGATCAGTTATGCTCACCTCCTTCCTTTTCTGTCTAAATAATTTAAAATTGTTTATAGGAATTTGGATTAAGAAATATTTGTTAAAGAGTTGAAGAACCAATTTTCAATTACTACAAAAAAGGGCATCTCAATTTGAAAGATGGAAATGTAATATGGAGCTGAAGAATGGTGACACAGGGTTAACAGTTACTGGAAGAAAACATAGGTAAAATATGGAGTCTGTAGCCTGAAAAATTTGTAACTTTAAACTGCTTCAAGACTGTGTCCCTACATTAAAGGCCTTTGCTGTGGTGTCAGGAAAGGGATATTCGTGTCTCCAGTGATGTGCTAAAGCTCCGATAATGAGCATCCTACATGGTTAGCATTACAATCTAGTGGCTAAAGAAATATACACATTATTCTTTAAAAAGAAAGCGCCTCATTCTCAACATAGGCTTCTTTTGCAAAATGTGAATGATATATACAGAATTAATTATATTAATAGAATTAATTCTATTCACTCTATTTCATGATGTTTTATTTTTTCTTGGAAATTTTCACCATAAGATGGGAATAAGCACACTGAAACTTTTTTTTTTAAAGAGACAGGATCTCGCTCTATCTCCCAGGCTGATCTCAAATGAACTCCTGGGCTCAGGCAATCCTCCTGCCTCAGCCTCCCAAAGTGCTGGGATTACAGGTGAGAGCCACTGTGCCCAGCTTGGATCTTAATTTCTCTTTTCTTTTTTATATGAGACAGTGTTGCTCTTGTTGCCCAGGTTGGAGCTCAGTAGGATGATCTCAGCTCACTGCAACCTCCACCTCCCAAGTTCAAGTGATTCTCCTGCTTCAGCCTCCCGAGTAGCTGGAATTACAGGCATGTGCCACCAAGTCCAGCTACTGTAATATTTTTAGTAGAGATGAGGTTTCACCATGTTGGTCAGGCTGGTCTCAAACTCTTGACCTCAGGTGACCTACCTGCCTTGGTCTCCCAAAGTGCTGGGATTACAGGCATGAGCCATTGTGCCCAGCCAATTGTTCTTTTTTATCTTCAATAACCATAATTGAAGATTTTCATCTCCATTTAGTAAAGAAGAGTGACTCATGCATCATTACATTAAAATAGTAAAATCAAGATCACACAATTTCCTTTTTCCTCTAGTGACTTCTTGCTGATTAAAGTAAAAATAGTATTAGGGAGTCTCTTGTCTATACAGTGCTTATATGGCAGAGGAAACAATTGAGGGAGTGGACAAAAGGTACTGTTTATATATAGAAACTTCTTTCCCTATCAGGTTTCAGGACTTAGAATCAAATAATTTTATTTTTTTAAAAGAACCTACAGCTCATCTATCCTAGTCAATTTATACTTGAGAATACTAATGCTCCTCAAAGAGATTAAATAATAGCAAGTTGATAATAGGGCCTGGTCTAATAGTCAGGTCTTCTGACTTCTATTTCATTTGTTCTTTCTACCATTGTTTGTCTATATTTAAATACATTTTACTTGAAGACAAAACGAACTGCTTCAACTCTAGCCAATCCCTGCCACTTTTCACAGTATGGTGGAGTTTCGGCAGGTGGGCCACTCTGATGCCCAATCTGAGTAGATGGGGAGAGATGACATATGGAAAGTGGGGTAAGAGTTGAGAAAGGAGGAGAAGCTGTGGCCCACCCTTCCTCCACTTGCCTAGTTACTGGCAGGAAAGTGCTTAGGACAGTAACTAATACTGTGCTTACTGAGTAAGGTGGAGTGCTTACTGAGTAGGTGCTGCTACTTCTACTACATGTTACCTTTCATCTGCTCTTTGGAAGAATATGTCACATTGAGAGAAAAGTCTGCATTTATAATTAATCTTTTCTAAATAAAATAGTGGGACTATATAAAGACTTTTTGCTGTGGTGTTTTGTAATATCAAGAGGGATAACATCTGAGTAAATGAATAGATAAATTATCTCAGTCTACATTAGATCCTTCTGTAATTTTGCCAGGAAGATATTCTGATTTTTCTAGAAAAGCATTTAAAATATTAATCTAAAATATAGCAGTGTCCTCACTGCCAATACAAAATAGGATGATATCTACAGTCTATTTCAGAAAGTGAAAATATATTTTCTTTGATTGGTCAAAGAATCTAATGTGTTGAGTTATATGGTTGTGTTACTACTGTTTTCATCACTTACATTTGTATCACTCTTAAAACTACATTATATTTTCACATCTTTCTGCTGTGGTTTTGATATACTTATCCTAACACAGGCTTTACACAAGTGAAAGATACAAATCTTTTATGAAATTTGCTTATTAAACATTTAATATATGCATTATGAAAACACTGACTTTCTAACTACACCTTTGTTTATTTGCTTTGCCTTAAAAAAACTTATGGAAGCAAGTTACCTAAATCAGAAAGACATATGTCATTAAAATTTTTAAAGTTATAGAAAACATTTAGCAGCAAGTTATATTCTCTTCATTCTGTAGCAGAGATTTTGTAAGCTAGATATAACTATCAAAATCCAAAGCCAAATTTTACTTTTTCTGGTTTTGAAAATGGCCTTTAAATTGAGTGTGTAATACTAATACTCTGCTAATAAATAGCCTAACTGGACCTTTGTTGCCACAGGATAAGATGATAGATACATCAGGGTAAAGAGACCCTGAACACCAGAGCAGCATTTCCAGGAAATAGTAATTGGTCTTAACCATCTAATTTACGTAAAGCAGGTGAAGTATTCTGGAAAAAAATAAAAACCCAATGCTTACCTAACAAAGTCCATGCCTTGGCAGCTCCCATTCCCATTTGTTCTCTTTCCCTTTTTTTGAGACAGAGTTTTGCACTGTCACCCAGGCTGGAGTGCAGTGGCACAATATCAGCTCACTGCAACCTCCACCTCCCGGGTTCCCACGATTCTCCTGCCTCAGTGATTCTCCTGCCTCAGCCTCCGGAGTAGCTGGGATTACAGGCACACACCAACACACTCAGCTAATTTTTTTCTATTTTTTAGTACAGATGGAGTTTCACTATGTTGGCCACACTGGTCTCCAACTCCTGACCTTGTGATCCACCCATCTTGGCCTCCCAAAGTACTGGGATTACAGGTGTGAGTCACTGCGCTCCGCCTGTTCTCTTTCATTGCTGGCATGAATTGATATGTTCAGATAACCCAAATGGTGTATGAAAATGTTCTCTAACCTCTGGACTCAAGTCTGCTGTTTCTGAAAATCATTTTTTGTGAGAATAACAAGACAAATAGGAACTATCTGTGTGATTGTGCAGTGAGCAAAGCATACACATGTGCTTGCAAGGGCAAAAGTGTTTCTGTTCTTAAAAGAATCAGTTTTAAGGACCTTTGTTCTACTCAATCCTTTCTCTCCCTGAGCAGACTCTGTAAATGTCAAGTTGTGAATTACAGTTCTGAAATCTTATTTTCTCCCTTGCTTTTTAGTCAATTGGAAATGCTAAAACAACCAGGAATGATAATAGCAGCCGTTTTGGGAAGTATATTGAGATTGGTTTTGATAAGAGATATCGAATCATTGGTGCCAATATGAGAACTTATCTTTTAGAGAAATCCAGAGTGGTGTTCCAGGTAAGCCAACCGTATACAGATATGTACTTGTGTTATGTTGCTGTATAATTGTAGAGTCCTTGCTTGCTGGTAAGCATTTTACTTCTAGATACTCTTGTGTATATTATGACAATATTACCTCCAACTGTACTTGGACTGAAGCATGTAAAATGGTGCTTGTTAGGGGCAGGGGAGTACCACTCAAATGCTAATAGTCTTTGGGATTGGTCACTTTTAGGTTTTGACTTTTTCCTGCAGATGCTTGTGGAAAAGCTTAGTTGAGAACAAGTGCTGTTAGTTTAGTCTTGTCTCTCATATTTCTAAATGATAGGAAAGGCGTTGTTCCATGCCTTCAAGAAGTTGCAATTTGAACTCAGTTGAAGAAAAAAAATTATCCTCTTTCCTTCCTTCCTTCTCCTTTCTTAGAATATATTATTGTTTAGATAGAATAGTGAGGGTTAAAAAAACTCTTCATAACACAATTGTGAACTACTATCAAAAAACACAGTTGATGCGTCTGTGTAGGGTTTACATTCACACATATGCTATTGGTCCTTTTTGATTGGAAACTGGGAAATACTATATACTTACATCTCTAACAGGTTTTTCTAGTTTCTGTGTGTGGAACCACAGGATCTCTTATTTAATCATGCTGTGGCCATTGGTATATTGGTAATTTGTTCAGTGGTTTTTGTCCCTGTGATAGGTTTTCTTTTCCTGACATCAGCCCCAGTTGGACATCAACTCTGACCTTGGCCTTACTAATAAGATTCATTAGCCAACTGAGTATACTGTAGAATTCAAGCATATAATGGTAGACTATTAGGATTTAGTTTTGTATGAATAATATTATTGCACCTGTGTTTTTTAGATATATATGTGGAAAAGATTCTTAGGAAATACTGAAAAATTATCTTAGAATTTATATGTGATTTATTTTCTGTTTTATAAAAGTTATTGATTTAAATTATGTAAACTAAAATGACATAGAAGATGTAAATTTGAGGGTTTCTGACAACCACAGTAGATGGTCCACTCTAAAATAACAATAATGGGATTATTCTGTTTTCAAAGCATTTGCAAGACCATGAAGAGGTACCATTAGAAAATAGTATTGAGTATTAAAAAAAAATGGTTTTAGTTTCCCCCAAAAGCACTGATTATCTTATGTTTGTGGACATATATCAAGCTAGTATACATATATTTCACTAGTTCAAAAAGAATTTTCAAAAAAATCCAATATTTTATGCTGAATTTGACCAACACATACTCAAACATGCATATAGACTATAAATCATAAGGTTTAATAATCACAAATAAGTAATAGGAAATACTGGAAAGTATAATTTAACCAACTGATAATTAAATATTAAAATCTTATGATAGAATTTTCTGAGTTCTAGATTAAAAGCTGTAATTAAAAACTCTTCTTATTTCAAAGGCAGAAGAGGAGAGAAACTATCATATCTTCTATCAGCTTTGTGCCTCAGCAAAGTTACCTGAATTTAAAATGCTGCGATTAGGTATGAACATGGCATTAAATTTATTTTTCTGGCATTGTTTTCTGTTAATTTTCAAGTTCCTAAATTTACTTATTAAAAAGGAGCTTATCTCATATGGAAATACTTATAGATAAAATGATAAAAAGTCAGCATTTACCTTCAAAATAACCCATGGGAGTGGAGAAGGAGTAAATGGCTGTATAAATGGAACAAGATTGGCCTAGAGGTGATTTTAGATGGGTGTTTAAGATAAGTAATGAGTACCTAGGGGCTCATTATATGAGTCTCTTTACTTTTGTATAGGTTTTATATTTGCCTTGATTAAAAGAAAAAAATTTAAAGGAGTTGATTTGTTAGAGGCCAGTAGGGTTTCTTATGAGGGGAGTAAAGGATTTGAGGAAATTATTCTAGTGCGTAGATTGGAATAAAACCTTTAGGAAAGGACTATTTATTTTACCAGTTAACATAAATAAACTATAAATATTTTACTTCATTATTTAATTTTAAATTTTGTATTAAAATACGATTGAAAACACAGATAGTCAAAGTCTAGACCATGTACACTTAACTGTGCTATCACCACCTCTGATTCAGAGTGGACAAAAGGGTAGTCAAGGCTTTTTCGTAAACCAGAAAAATTTTATTTTTCTTCATTACAGGAAATGCAAATGACTTTAACTACACAAAACAAGGAGGCAGTCCTGTGATTGAAGGAGTGGATGATGCGAAGGAGATGGCACACACCAGGCAGGCCTGCACTTTGCTAGGTAATGTCACTTTATTCTTGAGCTCTTTTGAGGAATAGCTTTTTTACTCCAGCAATCTTCATTTAGAATATTGGCTTGACTTTTTATTACGTGACGAGTATTGCTGGAAGATTTAATATTCCGTATAGAACACATTTAAATGTCAAACAGGAGTTTTCATTTTGGGGTGATAAAACTGTTCTAAAATTAGATTGTGGTAATGGTTGTGCACCTTTGTAAATATATTAAAAATCATTTAATTGCACACTTAAAATGGGTGAATTTTATGGTCTGCAAATTAGCCTTCAATAAAACTGTTTAATGTTTAAGGACTACTTGTAATTCTTTGCTTAAATTTTTACAAAATCTGAAACCTGAAAGTAAATGAAATGGGCTCCTGTAGAAGCTCACATTTGTTAGAGCTTTCTGTTTGTTTTGTTTTGGTGATCTTTCTGTGGCTGGGAAATGTGGCTGAGTTGGCATCATGACAGAATATTACATTACGTGTAGTTTATTCCAGCATTTTTTTTTCTGTTCCAACATTTCTGAAGCAGCTCAGATGTTACTCTGTCTTGTTTCTGGGATTTAAAAATTGTTGGGTCTACATGTGAATAAACTAATCTTTAAAACTGTCATCTACAACTTAAAGGAAAAAAAAAACCCTCAAAATATAAATGCCTCTAAAATGGTATGATGGCATGTTGAGTAGTACCCTCAAGTGAGTTAACTTAATGTAAAAGCACTGCTAATTATAGTGTAGACCAGGACCACTGTGGGCCTTGCTAGAAATGCAGAATCCCGAATCCCTTCTCAGACCTATTGAAACATAATCTGCATTTTATCAGAAATCTATTGGTGATTCACATGCACATTTAAAGTTTGAAAAGTGCTGTATTTCTTCTAGGGCTAAATCTGTTTGTAAATACTAAACTGTGAATTTGAAAAAGCCATACAGAGGTTGCGGTGAGCTGAGATTGGAGATGTCATTGCACTCCAGCCTGGGCAGCAGAGTGAGACTGTGCCTTTAAAAAAAAATTAATTAAAAAATAAAAATAAAAAGCCATAACGGAGGGGAGGAGAGGAAGATGGCGCTCTAGAAGCAACTCACCACTGCAGCTCTCAGTCAAGACGCAGAGGGTGAGCAAACACCGCATTTTCAGACGGATCTTTATAGCCCACAGAGCTGGGGGGAAAAGCCCAGGTGTAAGAGGCACACAGGACTCAAGCACAGCGCTCTCCGCTGGCGCGGCCAGGCAGCCAGCGCCGCCGCAGCGGCATGGCGCACGAAACACACGGGTCTGAGTGCCCTGTTAAACCGGCAATTTGAGACTTGGGAGGGCAGATTGCTATGTTCATCTGCTTGAACAGGTTTTGGACAGTGAACTAGACCAGGAGATTTCTGGGAGGTGAATTGTGAACCAGCGTAGCGGGTGGCTGCACGGGAAACCACACAGATCCCGGGGCCCTTTCGGCCAGCGGCTGAGGCACCTGGGAGAGAGTCAACCCTACAACTTAAAAAAAAAAAAAAAAGCAAAAAGGCTCGGAGGCAGGGAGTGAAGTGATCAGGCTCGATGGGTCCCACCCCCACAGGGACAAGCAATAAGGCGATTCGGAGTGCTGGGGGTTGAGAGTTCCACTGTCGGAAGAGCTGAACACATGACTGTGCAGCTCGGTGGGGAGGAGCGTCTGCCATTGCTGAGAGCTTTGACCCCTACTGAGGTACCTGCCCACTGCTGACGCAGTCAGCGGTTGCCAAGGCAGCCTGCATTAACAGAGAGACTCCACCGACAGGGCGGACCTCACGCCAGCAGGGCGAAGCCTCGGCAGCCAAATAGTGACTAGAGTGCCTCCTAGCTGGGCAGGACAGCGCAACGGATACTCACAAATAAAGCCCTAACTCCCTGAGACAGAGCATCTGAGGAAAAAAACCGGTTTAATGAGTTCTGCCACAAGAGACTTAAACATACTTGCCTAGCAACACTGAATGAACAACGGAGCTCACAGAACAGCACGTGAGCTCCTATAAAGTACAGATCGACAGAACAATCCAAGATAGCCGATCGCTAACATCTCGGGATTGCAGCTCGCAGTTAAAGCTCATAGAACTAGAGGACGCCATACTTTCAGACAAATTCTGGTCGCTCAGGAGCAGAAGATTCCCAGTGGAGGAGCCACGCGGGGCAGTAGTTTCGCTGGCACCTCCTCACAGCAGCTCTCGGAGCTGACTAGGCGGGGCTGGCTCGCCTTCTGACCGACGTTTGGAGGAGCCATGCGGGTTCCCAGTGCTGACTCCTGAGGCTGGCGCAGAAGTTATTCCGGTACCTCGGCACAGAGTGAACGCGACTGGTTCCCCTCCTGACCGAGGTTTGGAGCTCCAGGAAGGCAGACTAGCCTATTAAGGACACAAGAAGGAAGCCAGACAGGAGAAGCCTGGGCAGAAAAATACCATCAGTCTTAACGCCGCTGTTTCTGGCCCTGGGAACTAACATCTTGGACGTCCATTCAAGGGACCTACTGAAAGCTGGTAATTTCAAAGACGACAGGAGGATAAATTTACAATGATGGGAAGAAACCAGCGTAAAAAGGCTGAGAATACTCAAAATCAGAACCCCTCTCCCTCTAAAGATGATCACAATTCCTCATCAACAATGGAACAAGACTTGATGGAGGAAGAGCGCATCCCAATAACAGAATCAAACTTCAGGTT
>JAPYYA010002964.1:0-13387 GCA_028533165.1 Leontopithecus rosalia
CGCGCCATTGCACTCCAGTCTGGGTAACAAGAGCGAAACTCCGTCTCAAAGAAAAAAAAAAATACAAAATTAGCTGGGCTTGGTGGCTCGCGCCTGTAGTCCCAGCTAGTAGGGAGGCTGAGACAAGAGAATTGCTTGAACCCAGGAGGCGGAGGTTGCGGTGAGCTGAGACCGCGCCATTGCACATTAGCCTGGGTAACAGGAGCGAAACTCCGTCTCAAAAAAAAACAAAACAAAAAACGAAGATTAGCTGGGCATGGTGGCCCGCACCTGTAGTCCCAGCTACTCGGGAGGCTAAGGCAAGAGAATTGCTTGAACCCAGGAGGCGGAGCTTGCAGTGAGCCGAGATCGCGCCATTGCACTGCAGCCTGGGTAACAAGAGCAAAACTCTGTCTCAAAAAAAAAATTATATACACAAATTAGCTGGACATGGTGGCACACGCCTGTAGTCCCAGCTACTTGGGAGGCTGAGGCAAGAGAATTGCTTGAACCCAGGAGGCAGAGGTTGTGGTGAGCCGAGATCGCGGCATTGTACTCCAGCTGGGGTAAAAAGAGTGAAACTGGGTCTCAAAAAAAAAAAAAAAATGGCTGGGCATGGTGGTGCGCGTCTATAGTCCCAGCTACTCAGGAGGCTGAAGCAAGAGAATTGCTTGAACCCAGGAGGCGGATGCTGCGATGAGCCGACATCACGCCATTGCATTTCAGCCTGGGTAACAAAAGTGAAACTACCTCTCAAATAAATAAATAAATAAATAAATACAAAAATTAGTTGGGCACGGTGGCGCGTGCCTGCAGTCCCAGCTACTCGGGAGGCTTAGGCAAGAGAATTGCTTGAACACAGGGGGCAGAGGTTGCTGTTAGCCGAGAACACGCCATTGCACTTGAGTCTGGGTAACAAGAGGGAAAACTTCGTCTCAAAAAAAAAAAAAAGAAAGAAAAGAAAATACAAAAATTAGTTGGGCATGGTGGCGCGCGCCTGCAGTCCCAGCTACTCGGGAGGCTGAGGCAAGAGAATTGCTTGAACACAGAGGGCAGAGGTTGCAGTTAGCCGAGAACACGCCATTGCACTTGAGTCTGGGTAACAAGAGCTAAACTGCGTCTCAAAAAAAAAAAAAAATTAGCTGGACATGGTGGCGCGCGCCTGTAGTCCCAGGTACTCGGGAGGCTGAGGCAGAATTGCTTGAACCCAGGATGCGGAGGTTGCGGCGAGCCGAGATCGTGCCATTGCACTCCAGTCTGGGTAACAACAGGGAAACTCCGTCTCAAAAAAAAAAAAAAAAGAAAGAAAAAAAGAACAGCTATTGTGAAAAAGACAAAAAGTAACATATGCTGTGAGTCTGTGGAGAAAGGGGAATGTTTGTATGTTATTGGTGAGAATGTAAAGTAGCACAGCCGTTATGGAGAACAGTATGGGGGGGGCTCCTCGAAAATGTAAAAATAGAACTACTGTATGGTCCCGCAATCCCACTTCTGGGTATATATCCAAAGGAAATAAAATCAGTATGTTGGAGAAATATTTGCACTCCCGTGTTTACTGTAGCACTATTCTCAATATTAACTTAAGTGTCTATCAGCAGATGAATGGATAAAGAAAATGTATATACAATGGAATACTATTTAGACATAAAGAACATAATTCTGTAATTTGCAGCAACATGAAGGAGCTTGGAGGACATTATGTCAAAATATGAAAAAAGGGAAAACAGACAAGTACCACATGTTCTCACTCATTTGTAGAAGCTAAAATAGTTGAGCTCATACAGGTAGAGAGTAGAATAGTGGTTACTAGATGCAGGGAAGCATGTTGGGGGATGAGAGGGAGGCGCTAGCTAATGGATGCAAAGTGCAGGTCGATAGGAAAAATACATTCTAGGGTTCTATAGCACTGCAGGGTGACTCCAGTTAACAACAATTATGTTTTTCAAATAGCTAGAAAAGTGGATTTTGAGCGTCTCCAACACATTCAATGTCCTGAATAAATGTTTGAGGTGATGAGTATGCTAATTACCCTGATTTGATCATTGCATATCGTATACATGTATCAAAATATCACATGTACCCCATAAATATGTGAAATTATATGTCAATTAAAAATAATAAAGGCAAAAAATGAGATACTGCATGTGCCATTGGCATCGTGCCAGGTGCTTGATGCGTGCTCTGTCGTGCTGTGGTAGTCAACACTATTATTTAAAACAGTAACTGGTTCATGTTGCTATCTTTTTCTGAAGCCTAGTGGCTGTCCAGAGTTTGGCCCTCACAGCCTCCCTGACTGGCCTCCTCCTGCCCCCTCATCACTCTGAATGCCTGTGGCTCTGGTAGACTGCATCTTCTGTCCTTGCCTGTCACATCTCTACAGCCCTGTGACCTCCCTCACCTGGCAGGGCCTTCTCCCCTTACTTCAGCCTGACTCATTCTTCTCACCTGGTTAGGTCAGTTGCCATTGGAGACTCTCTTGTCCCTCAGTCCAAATGACCTTATTCTCCTTCCAGCCCTCCCACGGCACGTAGCCTGGGTCTGATTTGACTCTGTTCTGTCTTCCTCTAAACTTTAAGTTTCTTAAGCCAGGGTCAGCTTAACTCCCTGATAGACAAGAATATGGTTGAAATGTGGTGTGAAATACCCATTGGACGGGCAGATCTCAAGCTGTAAAAGACAGACATTTCTGTGCAAACCGGAGCAGAAAGATAGTTTAGACAGGGATTTCCCAGGGAGAAACGGAGTGTTACAGAGCACTTTCTGTTCTCATTGACAAAGAAAATATTACACAGCTATTTTATACTTCATTGTAATTCCAGAGCAATGTTTGAAGCAGGTGGAGGAACTTTCTAGAAATTACTGGAATGCTTCAGACACCAAAGGAAGAGCAGTTTGGTGAGATGAACTCTCACCTACCTTGTATTATAACAGTAGAAGAGGATTTTGTGGTCTACATTTGACAAGGGGGTAAATCAAAGCTGGGGAGGGGCTGGGTTTAGGTCATGCAACTAGTAACTGGAGATGCCAGAATTTGAGCCCTGTCAGCTCTGAGGTCCCAGTTCTTTTTCCTATACCATGGACAGTATGTAGAGCCTTTTAAAAAACAAGGATGTGACTTCCAGTTGTAACCCTTGGAGGTTGCTGGCTGCAGGGTCTCAGCAGTGATGCCCTGAGGCTGGCTCTGTGGCACCTGTCAGCATCCCAGGAGCCATCACTTGTCCTTGCTGAGCTGGGGACATCCTCTCTCCAAGGGCTGTCTCACCATGTCTCTCTCCTGTGTTCTCTGGATGAGGTATTATACTTCATTGATCAAAAGCTGCTTCTCTCCAGAAGGCTAATCCTATTTTCCAAGAGTTGGTTTTGAGGGCAGTTTTTAACTGTTATATGTGATTGGACTTCAGTTTCATTGTTATGTATACTTAGCAGTTTAACATGAGTTTTGAAAAAAATAACAACAGTTCTATCTTATTTGTGACAACTTGTGTGACTAATTAATGCTCCGCAGTACACCGTGAAACTTGCAAGGTACCACATGAGCACCAAGTCATAACACATTTCTTGTTTGAAACTGTATTAGCAAATTGAACAACTGTATTACAGGATTACGGCGTATTAGTAAATCCAACAGCTTTTGTTGCTTCACCTTGTTAAAATAATCTTTATGGCTTGTAAAACTCCTGGAGTTCTAGTAGGTGCCATTTTGGAAGTGAATTGAGTTGAATAAATGAAGGCACATGTCAAGCATTTAATTGGCTCTTTACTCCCAGCTGGCTCTATCAATTCTGGAACCATTGTCAGAGATGATATAATTCCCCCATGTGAAACTGACAAGGTGGGTTAGATGCTGTTGGTCTCTGGGGAGGAGGAGCTGCCTATGCAGAGTTAATGTTTAATACCCGGCTAATGCCACTTGTATTAGTCAGGGTTCTCATATGTATATATATATATACACTAATATATATATATACTAATATATATATATATTAGTTCTGTGCTATATTATTAAAAGCTCTGTGCTTTTATTAGTTCTGTGCTATATATATATATGTGTGTTTATTATTTATATATATACATATATATATGTAAAGATATATATAAAGGGGACTTAATTAAGTATTAACTTACATGGTCACAAGGTCCCACAATAGGCTGTCTGCAAGCTGAGGAGCAAGGAGAATCAGTCCGAGTCCCAAAACTGAAGAACTTGGAGTCCCATGTTTGAAGGCAGAAAGCATCCAGCGTGGGAGAAAGATGTAGGCTGGGATGCTAGGCCCCTCTCTCCTTTTCACGTTTTTCTGCCTGCTTTATATTTGCGGGAAGCTGATTAGATTGTGCCCGCCAGATTAAGGGTGGGTCTGCCTTCCCCATCCCCTGACTCAAATGTTAATCTCTTTTGTTGGTGACATCCTCACAGACATACCCAGGATTGATGCTTTGTATCCCTCAATCCAATCAAGTTGACACTTGCTATTAACCATCACACCACTGTAGCTTGGTCTTCACAGAGTTTTCTACTAAAGCTCCTCCAGTAGCGGAGAGGAATAGAGAGAAAGGCTGTGGCAGCTGCCCCGAGTGGTCCATATTTGTTTTAGAATCTCGAGGCTTATGTGAAATGCTCAACTGCTTTTGTTTTCTACTCCATCACATTTTCCTCCAAATCTCCATCTAAAAAGGTCTGACTGGGAAGAGGCCTCTTTGGTGATTCTGTGGCTTCTGGAACCCTCAGGCTCAGATACTGGGCTTGAGAAGCAGATATAAAAATGATGATCAAAGGGTATAAAAAAGACACCAGAAAACAACCAAAGTAACGTTGGGGTTTAAAATGCGATTCTTGTACGTTTTAAAATAACTGAAAGAATAGAATCAGATTGTTTGTGACACAAAGAATGTAATGCTTGAGGGGACAGATACACCATTTTTTTGTCTTTTCTCTCTTTTTTGAGAGAGAACCTCACTCTGTTGCCCAGGCTGCAGTGCAGTGGTGCAACCATGACTCACTGCAGCCTTAACCTCTAGGGCTCAAGTGATCCTCCAAGCTCAGCCTCTCAAGTATTTGGGATGACAGGCATGTGTACCACACCCAGCTCATTCTTTGGTATTTTTCACAGAGATGGGGCTTTGCCATGTTGCCCAGGCTGGTCTTGAACTCCTGGGCTCAAGCAATCAGCCCACCGCTTCCTTTCAAAGTGCTGGGATTACAGACGTAAGTGTCCAGCTGAGACTCCATTATTATGCATTGCATGACTATATCAAAACATATCAGGTATCCCATAAGTATACACATTTACTATGTACCCACGAAAATTAAAAACGGAAAAAATTTAAAAAAAAAATGTAGTTTTTAAGCAAGGAAAGGAAGGTCGCCAAGTGGAGACAAGGGGCAGAGACCATGATGGGATTTAGAAGACCACTCAGTAGGGATGGATTGTCAGGCGAGAATAGGATGGGGACCAGGTGACGGGCTGTCTCAGCCATCAGTGGAGACGGTGGTGGCCTCACCTAGTTGGGAGCTGGGGCTGGAACCAGGAGGATAGATTTTGGTATGAGGCAGCGGGAGATTTTTGGGATGGAACATGGTGATGGCAGCCTGAGGGGAGGAGGAGAAATCAACGCATTGATGAGGAGACTCTGAGCCCTTCCCAGGTGCCAGGCCCCATGCTGGGCATTTCAGTAAGGACCCTCATGGGAACTTCCCAGCCACCTGGGGTGATTGGTTTGGGCAACTCTGATAAGGAGTGTGGGGCTTAGTGAAGTTGAAGTCATGTCTAGGTCTCCCTTGCTGAGCAGCAGGGCCCATGTCTACCCTTGGAATGGTGCCAGATCTGCTTCTGAGGCAGAGTCAGCAGGCCTTGGGGATGATTGGGTAGGGGACCGGGGAGGAGGGGAGATATCTCTGCCCTTCTCCTGTAAATCTTAGCCCCAGGACTTTCTCATCCTAAGGCACCTCCTCCACCCCATGTGATTCACCCCATTCTTAACACCGGACCCATCTCTAGCCTCTTAGAAGGAACACTGACTTAGGAGTCCAGTGGCCCAGGGCTGAACCCCACCTCAGCCCCTTCTAGCTGGCTGCCTGCACATCATTTCACCTCGCAGAGCTTCAGCCATCCTCCTTAGAAAAATGCTGGTAACAGTTTCGTGGTGAGAATGAAAGAAACTCATGTAAAAGAGGGCAGCACCTAGCCCGGCGCCACAGTGATGGCTCAATACACAGGTATTAAGGCAGTTTGTTTAACGACCTTAGCCCATGTTGAATTTTGCTTAATTGGGGAAATTCTGGGCTGTGGAACGTGGTTGGACTTTGATGAGTGTTTTAACATGAAAAGAATTCGCTGGGTGTGGTGGCTCACACCTGGAATCTCAGCACTTTGGGAGGCCAAGGTAAGCGGATTACTTGAGGTCAGGAGTTCGAGATCAGCCTGGCCAACATGGTGAAACCCTGTTTCTACTAAAAATACAACAATTGACCAGGTACAGTGGCTCACGCCTGTAATCTCAGCACTTTGGGAGACCGAATCAGGTGGATCATGAGGTCAAGAGTTCAAGATCAGCCTGACAAACATGGTAAAACCCCATCTCTACAAAAAATACAAAAATTAGCTGGGCGTAGTGGTGCATGTCTGTAATCCCAGCTATGTAGGAGGCTGTGGCAGATGAATTGCTTGACCCTGGGAGGCAGAAATTACAGTGAGCCAAGATTGCACCACTGCACTCCAGCCCGGGTGGCAGAGTGAGACTCTGTCTCAAAAAACAAAAAACAAACTAATATAAAACAACAATTAGCAGGGCATGGTAGCTCACGCTTTTAGTCCCAGCTACCCAGGAGGCTGAGGCAGGAGAGTTGCTTGAACCTGGGAGGCAGAGCTTGCAGTGAGCCAAGATTGCGCCGCTGCACTCCAGCCTGGGCAACAGAGCGAGACTGACTCAAAAAAAAAAAGTAATTCTTACTCACTGGATTTGTCAGTATTGGTGTGTATCCTGCTGTGTCCCCAAACAATGCAATGTGTCCTGTTTTGGCATCAACAACAGCCCACCTCTGAAACATCTGTGAAGTCCTCTTGATGTGAGAGTGGTCACTCTTTGTTGGTCAGTAAATTCAGCTCTAAAAATATCACCTGCTTTCCCCACAAATCATCTTGCTTTTGCACCTTGTCAGTGGCTCTGCGCTATGAAGCTGCCCATCTGTTGGCTAGTTTGCTGTGTGCGCATTATCGTCTCTTGGCTTCCTCTCTAGTTGTGGCTGTTTACATAAAGGAATCCTGGTGGTTCACGGAAGATGCAATAAGAACCTCTGATCCGGCAAGAGAAGGGCTGGTGAAGGTGAGTCAATGCAATTTTAAATGAACATTGCAAAAGAGGTTTTAAAAGTCATAGCGCTTACTACCATGTTGATAATTTAAAGCAGTTTAGCCCATGTCTTCATTTCCTAATACCACAGAGTACCACAAAACAGAAATGCATTGTCTCACAGTTCTGGAAACTGGAAAGTCTGAAATCAAGCAATCCACAGAGTTTTTCTTTTCAGAGCTGGAAAGGAGAATCCGTTCCTGGCTTCTCTACTAGCTTCTAGTAGCCTCAGGGGTTTCTTGGCTTGTGGATGACCTTCTCCTTGTATTTCCACATTGTTCTCTCTATGTCTGTCTCTGTCAAAATCTTTTTTTTTTTTTTTAGAGATAGGGTTTCATCATGTTGGTCAGGCTGGTCTCAAACTCCTGACCTCAGGGGATCCTCCCACCTCAGCCTCCCAAAGTGTTGGGATTACAGGCATGAGCCAGTGTGCCCAGCCTAAAATCCTCCCTTTTTATAAGGACATCAGTCATATTGGATTAGAGACCAACTTAATCCCCTCATCTTGATTAATCAGTGGACTCTGTTTCCAAATAAGGTCACATTCGCACAACTGGGGGTTAGGACATCAACAGCTTTTTGAGGGCGACAGTTCAATCCCTAACACCCTGCTACCAAGGAAAACAGCACTCAATGCTATGCACAGCAGATATCTGGCTATTGAAAAGTCTAGTTTACTTTACTGAGTGGCCCCTCATGTCTACATTTTTAAAACTTTAATACACACCATCTCTCTGTTGTATGGGAAACTTCTGCTTAGTGCATTCAGGTAGCGTTTATTGGCACTTAGCATGAGTTGGAATTGTAGATATTATCGTGTATGGTACCTGAGACTCTATAGGGATTATCTGATTTCAGAACCTTCAAGGTATTTGTTTTTTAAGATGAACACATTGAAGGTGAGTCACATAGCCAGTAAGTGATTTAGCTGGGTACAAACATCTGTCTCCTTGACATCAGGCCTGGTGATATTTGAAGAGTTGTGCCTCTGTTGAGCAGCTGTAAAGCAGAGACCTGGGATGGTGGTAGGTGTGAAGGCAGGAGGCAGCGCAGCTTCTCCGAGGTCCAGGCAGAGTCCTCTTGGCTGAATTTTGGTTGGGGAAGAGGCTAAGGAAGGAGCTAGTACCCAGCTGAGAGTTTGGACTGTGTGCCTCACATCTGCCCATTTTCATTTGGTTGGTATATTTATCTTAATTCCATATGTGGGAAGAAGGATGTTGCTTCCCTGCTGTCCTGAAATGTGTGGTCTTGTTCACAGTTGTCTGGAATCCCATTCGGTCCTCTGCATAGAGCCCTGTAAATACTGAATGAAATATCAGTGTTCTTTCAGGTTCAGTATGGAGAATGGCTAAGAAACAAAATACAATTAAAAGATAAAATAAGTCAGGACCTAAAGTTCTACAGACAGAGAGGGGAAATAGTCCCAGGCACAACACTTCAAAGATCCCCGGCCTGATGTCAAAGAGACGGAAGTTTGTACCCAGCTGCATCACTTACTGGCTGCATGACTCAGCCTTGATTCCTTCATCTGTACAACAAATACCTCAAAGGTTCTGAAGTTAGGGAATCCCTATAAGGGGTCTTGTCTCAGGTAACGTTCCCAAGTTGGTAATCCAGGTTTTCTTTCTTTTTTCTTTTGCTGAGCATATTAAAAAAATTAGTTCTTGATTTTTTTTTCTAAACAAGAGCTTCATCAGGATAGAATTCACACATCATAAGCTCCACTCTTTTAAGTTACACAATGCAGTAACTTCTAATATATTCACAAAGTTCCATCGCTGTCACCATTAATGCCAGAACATTTTCATCATTTTAAAAAGAACCTCTCTACCCATTAGCATCACTCCCCATTCCTGTCTTTCCGCAGTCCCTGGAAACCTCGAATCTGCTTTCTGTCTCTATGGATTTGCCTATTCCAGCTATTTCCTATGGAATCATATAACAGATAGTCTTTCGTAAACAGCCTCTTTAACTTAGCATAATCTTTTCAGAGTTCATCTTGTAGCGTGCCTCAGTACTTCATTCCTTTTTTGGGCTGAATAATAGTCCATTGTATGGATATGCCACATATCATTTATCCATTTCTCAGTTGATAGACATTTGAGTTGTATCTACTTGACTCTTTTAATAATACTTCTATGAGCGTTGGTATGTAAGTTTTTGTGAGGATACATATTTTCAGTTCTCTTGAGTATATGTCTAGAAGTGGCATTACTGGTCATGTGGTAACTCTGTGTTTCATATATTGAGGTACTGTTCAACTGCCTTCCTACAGCTGCACCATTCTGCTTTCTCAACAGCAGTGTCTGAGGGTTTCAGTCACTCCATATCTTTGCCATCACTTGTTATTGTCGTTTTAATGTTCTCCATCCTAGTAGCTGTGAAGTGGAATCTCACTGTGGTTTAATTTGCATTTCAGTGATGGCTAAGCATGGTGAGCATCTTTTCATATGCATATTTGCCATCTATAGCTCCTCTTCTGGAAAATGTCTATGAAGATTCTCCCCCCACTTTAATTGGGTTATTTGACTTTTTACTATTGAGTTGTGAGAGTTTTTTTTTTTTGAGACGGAGTTTCTTGTTACCCAGGCTGGAGTGCAATGGCGTGATCTCGGCTCACCGCAACCTCTGCCTCCTGGGTTCAGGCAATTCTACTGCCTCAGCTGCCTGAGTAGCTGGGATTACAGGCACGTGCCACCATGCCCAACTAATTTTTTTTGTATTTTTAGTAGAGACGGGGTTTCACCATGTTGACCAGGATGGTCTCGATCTCTTGACCTTGTGATCCACCCGCCTCGGCCTCCCAAAGTGCTGGGATTACAGGCGTGAGCCACCGTGCCCAGCGAGTTTTTCATATGTAGTATTCTAGACACAAGTTCTTTATCACATATATGATTTGTGATGATTTTTTTCCCCATTCTGTGAGTTTTCTTTTTTAGGTCTTCTTTTAATCAATTCACTAGATATTATTTTGAAAGGGTGTTCTTTCAGCACGTTAGAAATGGCTTGCGATTCAGTAAATGAGAATGATGTGCCCAGAGTAGTGCCTGGCATCTCAGTTTGTGTTGCTGCCCCAGCTCTGGTGCTTCAGGTGGACCAGGGGCTGCTTAATGATTGACTGTTTTGAATACTACAAAGAATGTGAATGGCTCCTTAAATAATTTTTTTGGAACAAGAGTTGTTCTCCCTTCATTTGTCATCTCTTCTAATTCTAAATGAGAAAAACCCCACATTTTCTGACAATGTGGCCTATATTTCAAACAGAAAGAAACTTGGGTGTTATTTCCACGTAATGAACCATATTGTAAAGATCTGTCCTTTCTTAGCTGCACATGGGAATATTTCCCCTCTCTGTAGGACTTTAGGTCTTGACTTTTTTTCTTCTTCTTTTAATTATATTTTGTTTCCTAGCCAGCTTTCTTTTTCACAAATTACTAAAAAAAAACCCCACAAGATTTCTTCATGTTTTTCCTGTTAACATAATTAGTGGTCCTAACGAGGAATGTGAACTGGATCTTAGTTTTGTGTTTTCAGAAACATTTCTGAGTCAAAATCACATGTCACACGTTTTCCTCCCCCATAGTGAAATTGGACAAATTAAGTACATTTTCTTTTTCTCCTGCCAGTTTTTGATTGGATATTTCTCTTCTGCCAGACGCAATCTGCTTTTGTCTTCTGGCTTTCTTCTGAACTTTTTGGTTTTATAAGTTGAAAAATATAACCTCCCCCATGACACCGATCTGGTTTTGTGACTAGCTAGTTTTTCTTAATGTCTGAACTTGGTTTGGCTGCTGCTGTCTGAGATACAAAATGTGATGGCTTCTCAGTGCCAAGCTAGTGTGGTTTTCACAAATCTTTTTCTCGTTTAAGATTTAGCTCCAGATGAAGGTGAAATATTTTACATTCTGGCCAATTCGTGAGTTTACTGGCACTGAACACTTTGTGCCATTTGCTGGATGCTGCAAGCTGCCTTATTTTTATTATCAGATCATTTGAAAAACATGCAAGCATTTTAGATACCACATAAGGGATCTTCTCCCTTGACCGGAGAGAGGAACTGAGACTCGAAGAGGTTCTGAGTTGCTGAAGATCTCCCAGCAGATCCAAGGTAACAGCCCACAAACCATGAGTGATAATGGTGATCATCATCATCTAAGGGTCAAATATTAAATATAAAATGAAATATTAATATTTGTATTAAACTTCCCCTTTCCCCAAATTTCATTTCTAATGGATGAATATGAAGAACGAAATCATGGGCTAGGCTGGAAAGCCGCAGCCTGTTGTTTTGTGCCTGCCTCTGAGAGACCCCTTGCCCAGATGTCTCAAGTCCTCTTTGAAATGAGGCAGGGAAATCGATAGAGGTAATCACCCTCTTTGAGCTTCAATTTCCCCACCTATAAACCAGGACCTCCCCACCATGTGGCGAGACTCAAATGGTAGCTTGTGGTAGATGTCATGGGCCAGTTAGTGGCATTGTTGATCTGGAAGAAATGCATAGGATGGAGTGACAAACACACAGACACGCAGAGGCTGTCACCTACACACACAGAGGTTGTCAACTAGCAGTGTTACAGAGTAAACTCCAATACAGCATCATTGCCACTTTGTAAATAGCTGATGGGTTTCATCTCGTGCCACATGTTAGCAGTTGCTCATGGCTGTCTGGAGGGCAGTGTTAAGGAGGCTTCTGAGACCATGTCCATGCTTAGCTGGACAGACAGGTCTGCTGTGAATCCAGGAGCGGGAGATGTTGGTGTCTGCCCCCTGTTTGCCATCTGTGGGATACACAAATGCAGAACATTTTAACAGGCAGGAGTGTGAAGTCGTTTTGACTTGTGAAGGGGAAAGCTTCTAACTGTGTGGGCCTGACTTTGACCACAATACGATTTCCTCACTTGTGATGACTTTGCTACAGGCAAGAGACCGTTCTATCTTACAGCCTTAGAACGAGATGTGCTCCGAGTCCCAGTAATTCTCTGGGATTGGGACGCCAGTGTGTGCTCCAAATCTGTCACAAGCCATTGAAAATCGCTTGCTTTTGGTGTAGCAATTGATCTCCCACATTACTTACCCTCCTTCTGAGGGCCAGAATTCTGGGGCCTGCCATCATGAAAATGGCAGACTGGGTTTATTTTAGGACACATCTAGCCAGTCAGTTGAAATGGGTTGCTCTGGCTCCTCTAGTTTCATTTCCTGTTTCCTGTTTTGTTGCTGTGTGATGGATTGTGCTTTGTGGTCTCACTTTCCTGGTCTGTGGCCCTAGGGACCCAGGGGCCACCTCTGGCATGGTTCCCCGCTCCTGGAGGCCAGAGGCTGTGAAAGGCCAGTGATGTGGAAGCCTCTGTGAGTGGCTGTGATTCACGTGTTGGCTCTTTGAGCACGAAAGGAATCTGCAATGGAGGAGCTCACACCTTTCCCTGACATGTGGGTCACATCCAAGCGCAGAATTTATTGCATCTGATTTTCCTCTCTGGTCTTACTTGATTGCTGTTGTTCTTTTTCTTTCCTCAAAGGTTTGGTCATTTGGGGAAAGGATTGTGCTTTTCATTCTAAACATCATTATTTTTGGAAGATTGGAGAGAAATTTGGATGACGATGACATGTTTTTTCTACCTCACTCCGTGAAGGAGCAAACTAAAATCCTGTGGAGACATGGAGCAGCTATTGGGTTTTACACAACCAAGATGAAAGGTGAGGGGTGCACAGCCACTACTTCAGGCTGGGCTGAGTGAGGCTCTCCAGGGGTCTGTCTGCCCCAGAGGGCTCCCACAGCACCTGCTAAGTGGAGAGAATCTTCTAGCACAGAAAGTATTGTGGATTAAGTTGGGTGTAAATAAACCCCATGTATGGATTCTGTTTCCACCAGATTTCTTGTCTTAGGGGCAACTACGTGAAAAGTATGTCCCTTTGATTTCCAGGTAGTGCCACATCCTTCCAGAAAAGAACTCATTGCAGTTAATAGTATAAAATTTCATTTCTTTCCTTCAGTGTTACTCGCTAGTTGTCAGGAAAAATACCATTGCTAGTAGCCGACACATGGAGCAAAAGCACCTTGGAT